>OZ024909.1:67113667-67398667 GCA_964017125.1 Flabesymbios commensalis | reverse complement strand
AATGGCCGACGAGGGAATCTGCCCGATCTCACCATTTAAACTCAAACTTCCTTCCCCGTCGAGTCGACGGTTCCAAACAAATCATAAAACTCTTTCTCCACTTGTCATGTTTATTCGTTTGACATTTGGCAACAACAAAGCACAACCTCCGTGCACGGCACGTCCTATCTGACTTAGCGAGAGCGAACTACGGCACGTCCGTAGTCGCCGAGTGTAACGCCTGAAGTGCGGGAAAAATACCAAAGCCGCACAGTTTGCAATTATGTGCACCCGTCACCAAGGTACGGAAACGAGGCGGTCGTCCACAACCTCCCGCGTCCGAGAAGCCGGGGATAACTGCCCCCTTAACTGAACGAAGTCAGGATCATACATTACCCCCGGGTGAGTGATAACGTAGGACCCAACTGACGTGTAGGAGACTGCTTCGTGCAAGTAGCGGGGTTGTAAAAATATGTAACCTCTTATAACTAAGCATAGTTTAAAAAATATAGCGAGTGTGGTTACAGCGTGGGTGGTTGAAATCGCAGCATTATACATGAATTGTCCCATCCTCTTAACACCAACTGTCCTTTATGTATGTATTCATTTGCTGCAAGCTGCGATCAACCCATTCATTTAATTTACATAAATTTCTATTCGTAATTTAGCAATGAACTTGCTAAAAAAAAGTCTTTACATTTATATATCTGTACACAATGCTGTCAGGCCTGGCATATTCATTTACAATTTAAAAACATTGTTAATACGATGTATGCGGTTGGGCCCACCATAGATGTCGTTAGGCGCAACTATGGCGTGAACCATCTGCACGAACCGGGCAGGAGTCTGGATTATTCGTCCGACTCTAGTTTTTCGTGCTGTTTGGTTGGTCGAAATTTTTTCGCGATTAGCGATATTCGCATGGTTGCTTTTGGTCGAGTCGATCACGGCGTCAGCAGCACCCGGGGTTTTACCCCGTAGATGTAAAGGTATGCGGGAATACGTTCGTAAACTACCGCCGTTCCCGTTAGCGCGGGACACGGCGGGGGCTCGCGAATGCGGCGCTACATAAGTATTGTCTCTGTTAGACAAGTTGACTTTAACATCTATTTGCTTTGGGACTGTGGCCGATTTTTGACTGCTTCTGACTGCCGTCGACTTTTTCGTTTTAACTCTCGTCCCGTTGGACGTCGGAGTGTTTCGCACTACCAGTTCTAGGTGGACCCTGCGGATTCCTACTAGATGTCCTGGTAGCCGTCGATCTCCGTGATTTGCTTGGCGTTTTACGCTGTATTGTCGTACCTGTCGAAGGCTCGCACTCAAGATGTGCGGGTTTAACACGATCTAAAGAGACCGTCTCAACCTTGCCTTTAACTAGAATTTTCATTACTCTGCCACTCCTCGCGACGACCTTATATGGTCCGTCGTAAGGGGCGGTCAGAGGCGGCGCAATTGCGATTCGGCGCAAGAATACATAAGTACATGTAGCTATTTCCTTGAATTGGAAAATGTTGTGTTGTTGTGTGTCACGTGGCGGACATAGACGGAGACGCGACATGGCCACACGTAGCTTGTCTGAATAATTCTCCAAATCAGTGTTGGCGTCGACGGTGTACTGTTTAGTAAACTCTCCTGGGAGTCTAAGGGTTGTCACGTAAATCATCTCGGCAGCTGACCTGCCTAGTCTCTCTTTAACGGCTGAACGAACTCCTAAAAGCACAGCGGGTAACGTGATAGTCCACGGGTTCGGTGACTCGTGCGCCATAATGGCGGCTTTCAATTGACGGTGAAAACGTTCGACCATGCCATTCGACTGAGGGTGATAACTCGTGGTACGATTCCGAATAATCCCGAATTGATTACACAAACTATCCCACAATTTGGACTCGAATTGAGCGCCCCTATCAGTGGTGATAGTGGCTGGGGTACCATAACGTGCTATCCACCCGCTGAAGAAGGCATCGGCGACCGTTTCGGCTCTAATATCTACCATAGGTATAGCTTCGGGCCAACGTGTAAAACGGTCGACGCAAGTCAGTAGATATCTAAAGCCATCAGCATAAGGTAAGGGTCCGACTATGTCTACGTGGACATGATCGAATCGCTCGGTAGGTTCAGTTAACTTTCCGAAAACTGGAGTGTTGTGACGTGAAATTTTAGCAGTCTGGCAACCCTTACAGGTACGACACCATCTAGCAATATCTATATTCATGCCGTGCCATACAAATTGGGTATTAATCAAAGGTTTGGTAGCTCTATGCGATGGATGGCCTAAGCCGTGCAAGTTTGAAAAAACTTTTCGGCGAAATTTCGCGGTAAGGTACGGCCGGTTGTGTCCCGTGGACACATCACACCAGATCAATTGATTATCGAACGATTTTAATAGTTTGAACTTCATAGTGGATGTAGTCGAGTGTCTCAAACGCGTGAATTCCGCGTCATTAGCTTGGTCGAGACTTAACTCCTTATAGTCTATCGCTGGTCCATCATGTATCGCTGAGACTGATGGTCGTGACAGCGCATCAGCGATGAAATTTGTCTCTCCTTTTACATATCTAATATCGGTGGTGAATTCAGCGATGAAAGCTAAATGACGTGTTTGTCGTAGGGACGCGCGCTCAGTCACGGATGACATTACGAATGACAACGGTTTGTGATCTGTATTAACGAAGAAATTTCGTCCTTCTAAATTGTGTCTGAAATGTTTAATTGTAGCGTATACTGCCAAAAGCTCACGATCGAACACGCTGTAGCGTGTCTCTGCTGGGTTCAGCTTCTTGCTGAAAAACGAAAGCGGCTGCCACATACCGTTTAAAAATTGCTGCAAAACGCCACCGACGGCGACATCACTAGCGTCGCACGTGATGTTAATCTGGGCCATAGAATCTGGGTGCACCAGAAGCGTAGCGTTTGCCAATATCTGTTTTGACTTCAAATCGAAATTTGACTTCGGTGACAGTCTGGTATGTCCTTCGTTGGCAGCTGTCAGTAGATTATTGAGTGGTGTCAACTTCGCGGCGCAATGCGGTATGAAACGGTGGTAGTAATTCACCATTCCCAGATATCTACGCAATGCTCGTTGCTTTTCGGGTTTAACGAAATTAACAATCGCGTTAACGGCGCTGGGTAACGGCGAAATTCCTTCGGCGCAAAAGTGGTGACCTAGAAAACTTAATTCAGTTGTACCGAACTGACACTTTTCAAGACCAATGATAATTCCGTATTCAGATAGTCGAGCAAAAAGAATTCGTGGATGTTTCTTAATATGCGTTTTATGAATCTGGGCTGGTTACCAGTAGGTCATCCAAATAAACAAAAACGAAATCAAGTCCGCGTGTAACGTGGTCTATAAAGCGCTGAAACGTTTGACCGGAATTTCTTAGACCAAACGGTGTTCTAGTGAAATTAAACAAGCCAAAAGGTGTAGTAACGGCAGTCTTGTGTACGTCGGACCGTTCCACCGGAATTTGGTAATAAGCCCTGACCAAGTCGATCTTTGAAAAAATTTTCGGCTAAACGCTGCGTGAAATCTTGTATATGAGGAATCGGATAACGGTCCGGTACGGTCTGTGCATTCAAACTACGGTAGTCTCCGCATGGTCCCCAATCGCCGTTTTTCTTTGGCACCATGTGAAGCGCTGAGGACCACTTACTGTCGCTGGGTTCAATGACCCCTAGTTTTATCATCTCATCAAACTCGCGTTTTGCGGAAACCAGCTTATCGGGTGCTAAACGTCGTGGTCGTGCAAACACCGGGTGTCCTTTAGTCACTATCTTGTGTGTTATACCGTGTTTAACGGTCTCACCCTTTGTCGTAGGGCGTGTCAGTTCCGGTTACTGGCCGAGGAGTTTTGTGTACTCATTCTGAACGGTGTCAACTCTGTTCGATGACAGAGGTTTAATCGATGACAGTGAAGCGGCAATAGCTAGACCTGTACGCATGTCCCGGAGACATCTGCTTCTCAAGTCTACGAGCAAATTATAGTGGATTAAAAAATCAGCCCCGATTATGGGTTGCTGCACATCGGCCACTATGAACGTCCACGGATATTCGCGCTTTAAGCCGACATCGACGCGTTTACAGGTGCCGTAAGTATGTCAGCGTCCGAAATCCCGTTAGCGCAAGATTTCGGCAGAAAACTGACAGCTGCGCCCTTGTCGATTAAATATCTGTATTTATGTCCTTTATCTGCGACATATAATAACTTAGAGTGAGATAACTTTGGTGAACTAGCGTCTGCGGAGTCATTTCGCGTCTCAGTTATACTGCCAGATGCAAGAGTCGCTACCTTGCTCTGGCTTAGCAGTTTAAAAGAAAAAGCGCAAGGACTCCTGCACGTGCGTGCCTTATCACCGAAATTCTGGTGAAAATAGCAGACAGGTGCATTAGCCGAATCTAATGTCTTAGCGGCGTCATTTCTCTGTGGGTTCGGCGGCGGGACGAAAGGTCGAGCAAGTGGTTGCAAATTCGTCAGCGGGGCAAAAGGTCGAGCATTATCCTTTTCATTTCTATACTGACTAGGTTGGTTGCTAACAAAACCTGAGGCCTGAACATTAGGAGCAAATGCAGGCGCATGAGCATAGTTATTTGCTCGTCCACGTCCTTTATTTCATTTCCTCTCTGATGTAGTCACGGTTTCTAGTTTCTTGATTCGCCTAGACAAATCCTCCAACAAACCAACTAGTTTGGTGGTTTCTTCTACCTTAATCTCTGCGACCCCCGGCCCACTCTCTTCGACGTCCTCTTCGGCTGCCAGTGCCTGGTCGGCCAAAACGGCCAAACTTTCGAGGGTGGCACTGTCGGGTTGAGTCGCCAAATGGGCTCTGATGGAAGCGGGCATCTGGCGTATGAATGCTTGACGAATTACTGCCTTCCCTACCACAGCTTTGGTGCCGAAACCTGCAGTCTTCTGCAGCCGCCGCAGGAAACGCGAGGGATTGTCATTACCAATCTTTTCGCCAGAGATAACTTTGTTAACCCTTTCGGGTGTGGACAAACCTCGTCTCTCTATCAAGATCGCTTTCAGGCTTTCGTATTTATTGGACCTGAAAGGCTGAAGTAACACGTCCCTCACATCCGATGCGACCTCGCCCGAAAGTGCAGCGCAGGTTAAGCTGTACCTCTCATCATCATCGTTGATCTGGTGAAGAGCAAACTGAGTCTCAATTTGGTTGAACCAGAGTTCAACATCCGAAGCGTAGAAAGTGGCGATTCTGAACTTTGGTAAGCTCGTAGCACGTCTCTGCGACTGTCTACCGAGCGGTGAAGAACTCCTTGAGGAGTCGCTCCTAGAGTGAGAAGTCATACGTTTAGCTCGGGCAATTCGAGCGAAATCAGCTTTGAGGCGTTGATATTCTTCATCTGCCTCTCGGAATCGAACCTCATTGTCCTCACTGTCTTGACGATAATCATCTTTAGGTCTAGCACCCGAACCTCCTAGGGGCGTTGACATGAAACCTTCACTGTCGTACTGCTTCGACATTATGAAGTAGTGTTTTTAAATTATCCAACTAGTGAAGCATTTGAGATAGCTGGCCTATTGGCTCTATGTCTATCTCAAATGTGTTTAAAATGGCATGTCGTATTAACACATGCCAACTATTTTGACGCGCCGTGCGCGGGTAGGTTGTGCGTTGCCGTGTAAATCAGATGAAAAATGTCTGTAATATGCTGAATCTTAGAATTGTAGACTGTAGAAAATGTTCATGCTATGTCGCATGTTGCGAGAAACAGGGGTTGCAGATTAGTTGAAAATGCGTCGCTGAAGTTCCACCTAAATGCTGTGCACTAATTCACAAAGGTATATATTGATTGAAGTGAAAACTGAAGGTCTATATTTGACATAAAACGTTTTCACTTATTCACACACATGCAAAATGGTACAGTGAAAACCGTAGGTCGAAGTGGTACATAAAAAAATAATATGCCAGATACAATTATGACATGCTATGCTAAGCTAGGATAATAGTATTTTGTAAATCGACCTGGGTGGAAAAAAAAAAAAAATTCACGCAAGTCGAAAAACACATTCAAATATTTGCAATGTTTCGCAATAGCGCAACTGTCAAATCGAATATTTCTGTATTTATGAAAAATTTAAACTTCAGAAATAAACTATCGTGAGAAAATTTCGTTCTCAAACTGATAGACTAAATGTGACTGCGAAGAAAAACAGTTACATTTATGATTTTAGAATAATATTTAAAACGTGACTGACAGTAGTCTATGCTGATTAATGATATAGTATATCATTTCGCTGAAAAATGATGTCTGTGATGAACATTCCACGTTTTTTTTTTTTATAATGGTACGTTCATCACCAGTCATTCTCATAAACGTCCGAATCTATCGCTCGCATCGATTCATTGATTGACGTATAAACCGACTGTCTACGTAGCGGTTGTGTTTATGTCGTCTGTGGTGGGTGTGTGTATGATGTATTGTCGGTGCTTCCAGCCTGTGCGGCAGGCAGCATGTGGCTTACAGTCTGTGACGGCATGCTTGGAACGGTATGTACATAGTATATGGTCAGCATCCCCGTCTCGCCTCACATTAGCATATTCATTACCTACTGCGTTCCCAAATAAGGCGCTAAATAGGCTAGAACGATTACAAACACCAAAGGGCGTTTCAAAGTGAACAAAAATCTCACACAATTAGTGGTACAATTTGTTTTCGAAACAACCTATTTATATTTCCTCTCCCTCAATCGTTTTGAAAAAGAAAATTTATAAACAATTTAAAAAAAATTATTACAACCAGTCCGTGTAAAATTTTGAACACGTGAAAAATGATCTCCACCAAATCAAAATGGCGGCCTAATTTATGCTAATGTGATGTGGCGACACAGTTTCACTGTCCAGATGCATGCCGGTTATGGCGGAACACATGGGTGCCCACGGCGGGCGATCAGCTAAGTAAGGGACACCAGCGTCCAAAATGGCGCACACCTACCAAATACATGTACAATATTCAGCATTCTCTGAAATAACATATGATAATAGTACAAAATATTGACTAATGGTCCTGGGAATATTTTAAACAGACCAAATAAGACCGTTTATTGACATTCATTTAGGGAAACAATTTATTTTGGCCCTAAACCTATTAAAGGTTACCCGAGTCGAAGCGATATTTATAATTTCTGTCGATTTTGCTGAAAAAAATCGGAAAAATGACGAGACTTTGTCTATGGATTTTTAAAATCGAGTCACCCAATTATGGTAATCAACGATAAAAATTGAGTTACCGAAAATACCCACTTCCTACTCGCCTACAGTGGCATTAATAGGATGAAGGCATTAAACAAACTCTTACATTTAACAAATGATAGACTAAGTCTATGAGAATAATTTTCTGGATTCTTCTAGAGAAACCGACAAGTTCGCCATCTTGAAAAGGCGCCAAACACGTGGGATTTCGTCCAAAATTTAGAAATCTACGCCGTTTTCGACGTAAAGAAACGTGCTTCTCCTCTGATAACTCTTTCTGACTAATTTAAACTGGCATATAAATAATGACCTACAGTTTTCACGTACCTGATAAAAAAAAATGCTATTGATTTTTTTCAAAAAATCCCTTAAAATTAATCAAAACTATCCTTGAAAACAGTGGTTTCCAACTGGCGTCTAGGTGAAAACACTGTTGCGTAGACGATCAGTCGTCAGGGGTCACCAGTATGGTGCGATGGGGAGCCCCTCGCGCCGAGAGTAACTGTAAGTGACCGTCGGAGCCTCTAGTGTGGGGTCACAATGGCCGACGAGGGAATCTGCCCGAACTCACCATTTAAACTCAAACTTCCTTCCCCCTCGAGTCGACGGTTCCAAACAAATCATAAAACTCTTTCTCCACTTGTCATGTTTATTCGTTTGACATTTGGCAACAACAAAGCACAACCTCCGCGCACGGCACGTCCTATCTGACTTAGCGAGAACGAACTACGGCACGTCCGTAGTCGCCGAGTGTAATGCCTGAAGTGCGGGAAAAATACCAAAGCCGCACAGTTTGCAATTGTGTGCACCCGTCACCAAGGTACGGAAACGAGGCGGTCGTCCCAACCTCCCGCGTCCGAGAAGCCGGGGATAACTGCCACCTTAACTGAACGAAGTCAGGATCCTACAGGTCTACGGCCATTAGACATATTTTTGCTCTTACAGTGCGGGGATTGACTTTAGACGTCAGAATCTGGCGTCTATAGCAGAATCTGGCGTCTATGGACGTCAGATTATGACGACTAAAGGTGGTACCCGCGCTGTAAGGGTTAAGTTCAAGTATTGATCAGAAAAACAAACATGGAGGCACTTTTTGAATCATGAAAAGTTTGATTAAACCTATAATTTTGTAAAGATATCAAATAAAAAAATAATGATCATTCAGTACTATACCCATACCAAGTAGACTGTGAGGACATAAGCAAACTGACTTTTGATTTCCATTTAAGCTTATTAAAAAAGATTTGCAAGTATTTGGTCCATTATGAGTTATTCTCACCAATCGAACTAGTGGACTATTCCGGATAGGGACGCAAGCACGTGCACTATTTATAAATGTGACCCCCCCCCCCCCCATGGAGGTTTGAAACACTAAACCACTCCATGATTTTTCAAAGCATTAGTCACGTTTGTAGGTGACATCGATACATACGGTCATTACCTGCGACAGGAAGGTTATGTTTTTGGTCGTGTTCTTTTTTTTTTTTTGTTTGCTCGTCTGTCTGTCTGCCCGTGCGTCGGATTACTTAAAATTAACGGTTTTGCACGAAACTTTTACCAGAGACATTCGGTAAGATTTAAGGGAACGATCCGAGCCCAGGATCAGGATTACGATTCGGATCTAACTCGGATCGCATGGACTTGCATGAAACTTTTACCAAAACTGTATATCGGGCTGAGGACCAATTTATTACATTTTATGGGTGATCTGTATTACGATCAATAAGTTCGGCGTCTCTGCCTGACTGTCTAGTTAAATATTGGTTTAAGCTTGCTTAGTCTGGGCTGAGCCTACATCACGTAAGCGTGCGTACAATTCAGCAAACACAAAATGGATTCCTGGTTATAGATAAACCCTTGCAACGCTGAAATATTGTTGCGTATAAACCATGGAGACCAAAGCGTCTTTTCAATTTGAAATCATCAAAAATGTCTTTTGGTTTCATTTGAATACCTATGTTAATATCTGTCTACAACCATTATGAATATTTTACTCTCTCAATGTGGGGATCGACTACAGACGTCAGAATCTAACGCTACAGACGTCATATTCTGACGTCTAAAGTCGATCTCCGCGCTGTATAGTAAAGATAAAAACACGGTCCAGTACTTACCACGCTCCACTACCCTAAAAAATAACTTGATCTTGGCAACACGACGTATTATATGCGTGCACACGGGTATAATCATTGCTAGAATAGCTTTCTATACACTCTTTGCACGATTTCACGCATAAACAAGAGTCCCAACTAAATAGTTCAGCTTTTGGTCACTGTGTGGCGTGTTTTTTATTGAAAATAGTGTACTGTATACAGGCTGTGTTATATTCTGTAAAATCCCGCAGCACTGTAGTTGGCATCCACACGATCAAACACATCAAAATAGCGTCAGAATACAGATGTGGAAAGTTTCCTTGAAGTTTCCATAAGAAACTTTAGAATCCCTGCGTGATTTCAACCTCCACAGCCCTCGGATATCTGCATATATCGGTTTGACCCTTAAATCGCTAATTATTTTTTTAAAGACCTTGGAGATCAAAGGGTTTTTAAATTTGAAATCATCATAAATGTCTTAGTCAGCTCTTTCTGCTACATTTGAATATCTATGTCATGGGTCTACGACCATTATAAATATTTTTACTCTTATAGTTTTAGACTTTAGTCGTCAGAATATGACATCTTCAGACGTCAGATTCTGACGACTAAAGTCGATCCTCGCCCTGTAAGGTTTAAACATGATTAATTTCACAAAATGATTACAAACTGCAATTGCCACAATTAAGTTGACATAACATATTGTACGAAATATCAAATGGAATCAGTCATAGAAAATATATACATGATAAACGGGCATACGGTGAGATGCTAAATGAGATGAGTTGCTACTGTATTAAAACAACTTGTGGTGATGACGGGTGTATTAGCGGTAATTAACAAAATCAGCCACAACAAAATGTAAAAAAGAGTATGACAAACGCCCGGCTTCTGGATTTTACCCGTATTTCTAATCCCATCAGGCATACATACAATTTGTTATATAAAATGTTTATGTTTATTTAGGTTGTCATCCAATCAGTTCACCATCATGCTGCGCGTCATTGGGAAAACATTTAGAATGCTGATCAGCAGAACTGTATGTTCGATACAATTTACCAGAAAAAAATGTGTTAATTAATTTACATGAAATCATATACGCTTTGGAGAATATAATTTGTGATGGTTTGTCTGAAAATATTTATTTGGCGTTCTACATAACATCAATGGCTCAAGTCTCAGCAAACACGAAACATCGACCCAGTGTTGGTATAACGTTGGCCCACCGTCTACCACGCTGGCCCAACATCATAGCAACACTGGGTGAATATATCATGCTTGGTGGGGTGAGACAGATACATGTAGAACTATGAACAGATTCACATGGGAGGATGAATTTCGCTGATTTATGAGTCAATTCTCAACCGATGTACATGCAATTTTACACATATTATTTTCGAAATTTTCGAAGTTTTCGCAGGTTTTTCAGTAGGACGATTTGACATCAGACGGAATTCTGTGACGAAGATTATAGATGGCGACATTTACTATATGTTTAGGAGAGAAAATTTTAAACTATGCGATAGTTTTCAATGGTATTTTTTAATGACATAGTTTAGGCATTACTATAAAATAGTGTAAAATTGTCTGACAATTGGTGAAGAATTCACTGAGGAATCGGCGAGCCCATCACGGTCAATCTGAATTCAGGTATAGGTCGTTGTCATGGTTATATGTGGTAAAATAATGAAAACACTACATTGACATACATGTACGGAGGGGGTACTTTTGTAGTTAATTGCTAAAACGAAGATTAGAAAATATTTACTATTGTGGAACTGTTATTTCTTCAACAAAAACTTTCAAGTTGATCATTCATTTAAATATTTTGTAATAACAGTGTTCAAGAATGGTCTCGGTAGTCAGTGTTACTAGAATACAGATCACACATCATGCATCGGTTTCGCCTCCACACTCCTACAATCTTATCATTGCTCAGTTTTACCTGACTTAACCCTTAAACCTTTAACCGCCGGTGCCGTCTTTATTTTTTTCAGCACATTACATACCAGCTTTTAATCAAGTTCAAGATAAAAAGTGACATTATTCAGCAAAATTTGAAATTTGTTGACCTCCCTTTTGTCAACTCTGAATAATTTTCACTCACTTGAAGTTGTGGATCGCGTCAGCGAGACACAACTTCAAGTGGGTGAAAATTCGAATTGAATAATTTGGCGGCTAAAGGGTTAAAACGTTAAATAAAATGTAATTTGAATTTTCACCCCACTTGAAGGTGCATCTCGCTACCGCGACCCACAACTCCAAGTGGATGAAAATTATTCACTTTTGTTTAATTTGAGACCACACATGTGCATATCTTGATTCGCAAAACCCCATATCAGTGATTCTGTCGACTAATAACAGAGAATAAAAACGACTATTTTCGCGCTCAGCGTTGTAAGGGCTACACGGATGTGCACTGCCACTCGTCCGCCAGACAAAAACATTGGTGGGCCTCTATTCTGTGAAACGCAGTGACGTCACTCGGTGAAAACAAGGTTATATAATACCCCTCCCCATACTTCATTGTATTAGCCATGGTAGATATGTCTGTCTTGCCTCAGGCACATGTTGAATTAAAGGGACTGGCCCAGGCTAAAATCATCAAAAAATCGGTGATTTTATTTCGACTTCTTAATATGACCATATGATGTAAGCATGTACATAGACTAGAACTGCAAATTTTTATATTTTTTGTGCTGCGCATTCACCAGTTAGGCTAGATATAGAGACGAAATTCCTGATTTGTAATTATTGACAACCATGTCAAAAATAAGAAATGCGGGAATTTCGTCTCTATATCTAGTCTAACTGGTAAGTGCGCAGCACAAAAATTATAAAAATTTGCAGTTCTAGTCTATGTACATGTTTACATCATATGGTCATATTAAGAACCCGAAAAAAAATCACCGATTTTTTTATGATTTTAGCCTGGGCCAGTCCCTTTAAGTTACAGTGTATCACTTTAAGTCTTGTTAACTTAGCTCTACGTCGTGGGAAACATATAAAATTAATCATTATAGAACATAAATTATTTAGTTTCGATGCCATTAATAGTGTATGAGCCATATTGAAGGGTCAGAGTAAATAGCAGGCCTGACCGTGACCAAGGATTCATTGAAGCAAATGATTAAATGATCACTGCTAATCATGATCACATGTTATAGTCCAGGAGCTAGTTTTTGTAGGGGCTCTATTTAGTGAGTTCGTTCAACCGGCGTAGTATCTACAATCTGAATTGACAGAATTGTAGAATGGACCTTCGGCAACAACCCCAGGTAGTATGTACCAACAAATTGCGGTATAAATTTTTTTGTACAGCCCATTTTCTAACATAGGGGGTGTTTTTTGCTATGTTCGTCAAAGTGGAGGTCAAGTTCGAAAAATAGCCATATCTTTGCAAATAATGGACAAATTCTTACACTTTTCGTATCACTACACTCAGTATTACCTCATCCAACGTTTGGGTTCGTCTGGCCTTATGTGTATTGTAAGAATATAACAACTTACATCAAATCACATGTCAATCATAAATACGCTATGGATTTTTTTGCTAAATCTAAAAGTGAAACAGAAATTATACTAAGCGTATTGGCTAAAAATGCAATATATGATCAAAATAAACAATTATTCGGGAAAAAAGTAAGATTAAATTTGATTTCATAGGTGTAACTTTAATGTGACTGGGCTCACTTCATGCTGCGTACGGTCCTGGTGATTATTGATATATACTAGTGGTCATTGAGACCACCCAAACCTTTTTAGACTTAAGGGGTAGAGTTACGTAAAAGTCTGTCGCTGCTGTTGTAATTTACCAATGTACACATGGAAATACAATTCCCGTTACAATGATATATTGCATGTTGCAGTGGAGTCAATAATCATCTCTCTACATACGTTGAAACATAATTTTGTATTACACAAGAATAGAAATCAGCAACGAAACAAAATACTCAACATGGTCAATGAAAGCGACTAAATAAAATTTAATTATTGCCCATATCTCCATGTGGCCGATGTTTTCTGAAGCCCGGTATGTATTTGTTTAACACCCAGTGGTATTGAGATTTATAAATGTTGATATATTTTTTTAATGTAAGAATATAGCAGCCTGTTATGAAATTATCTGTATTCAAACTGGGCTGAAATCTGAAACATAGAACTTGGCTCGGCAAAATAAGTATATAATTTGTTAACCACTTGGTTTTACACAATTTGGGTGTGCTGAATTCGAATCAGTCGGATAACGTTCTATATTCAGTGTCCTTCACCTTCAAATTTGCAAAACAAAATATGGCCGCCAAAACCACATATCTTCTACTTTTTTCCGAAAAATAAATGCACAATTTCTGGTTTCTGCATGATTTGGAGTTGAGAAATGTATGTCTCAGGTTTTTCGTTTAAAATGACCTTTGTTTGACCTTCAAATTCAAAATGATTACCACCAGCACAAAATTATAGCGTTTTTATGCATCTAAACTATAATTATAATAAAACAACATTATTTAATGAAAATTTAAAAAATAGACTAGCTAATACGACAAATTAACTTATAAGACATTCAAAACTAAGTTTAATGGCATTATATTCTAACATGCTTTGATGTGCTCCGTATTTAGAATGACGGCATGATTTGAATGGTAAATATGGAAAATGACAGCCATCTTGGATTTTACGATACAATCTAGGTCAGATAAATAAAGATCAGACATGAGTGTTTCGATCTCCAAGTTATACAAAAAGCATAAATTGAGCATTTCCGTGCGATAAACCAAAAAAAGAAGTGGAATTTACATTTTTGATATCCATTTATTTTGTTTTTCGCTCATTTGAGGGTGAATGTCGCGGCCCTTTTCAATTTTTTTCTAAATTTACTTGTCAGTAATGTTTATTCCTGGTCCACTAAGTTACTTCAAATAAGTCGTATTATTTTCAGCATGTTGAGCGGTATTATTGTAGTAACAGTAAATATTTAAAAACGGCGGACGTATTGAATTTGAAGGTAAAATAATGGTCATTTCTTTCCAAAAACACACGATATAAATTTCTCGAATAAAAATCTTACAGAAACCATAAATTGTGCTTTCATGTGCGATAAACCATAGAAAATACGGGGTTTTATTAACATTTTGGAGGCCATTTTATGTTTTGCTAATTTGAAGGTGAAGGTCACCAAATATAGAATATCATTCGACGAACTCGAATTCAGCACACCCAAATTATGTAAAAACAAGTGAATTAAAAAATATACACTAAAATACCGACCAATGCTCAATATTTCAGATTTCAGCCTTGACTAAACACACACATTTTCATAAAAGGCTGCAATATTCTTCAATTAAAAAAATATATGTGATATTTATAATTATAAATAAGACTCTTTTTAAGCATACATATATATGGTTCAGAAAACATAGGCCAAATATCGATATGTCAAATAATTATGTTTTATTTAGACGCTTTCATTGACCCTGTAGACTATTTTTTTTGTTGCTTATGTCTATTCTTGTGTAATAAAAAATATGCTTGATCGTATGTGGAGAGATGACTATTTACTCCACTGCAAAATTCAATATATCATTGTAACGGGAATTGAATTTCCATGTGTACATTGATAAACTAGAACAGCAGCGACAGACCTTTACGTAACTCCACCCCCTAAATCTGATCAGGTTGGGGTGGTCTCAATGACCACTAGAATATATCAATAATCACCAGGACCGTACGCAGCATGAAGTGAGCTCAGTCCCATTAAAGTTACACCTATATGGAATCAAATTTGATCTTACTTTTTTCCCGAAGCATTGTTTATTTTGGTCATATAATGCATTTTTAGCCAGTACGCTTAGTATGATTTCTGTTTCATTTCTTGTAAAGATTTAGGAAAAAAATCCATAGCGTATTTACGATTGAGATGTGACTTGATGTAAGTTGTTATATTCTCACAATAAACAATCTTATCTAAGGCCAGACGAACCCAAAAGTTCGAACTTCAATACCACCACTATATTGTGAGTGGACTGGTTGGTATCTTATAGGATTAGCCACTAAGCTTGTGTACGTCCTTCAACCCGCCCAGCAAACACAATATGCTGTCACGACGTGCATGGTGGCCTACTGCCTGTGACAAAGGCCCGGTATAAAACCAGCAGCGGCGCAACGTCCTGTGTGTGCTGTACTCGCTGATTCTTTGCCAATATCTGATATATCGAATTCGTGTTTAGCTGACTAAGCGGCCCATCGGTGTCTCAATGTTAGGCCGATGTCTCACCCGTTGGCCGAACATCGTGGCAATCATTGGCAACTGCTCGTCCTGTTTGCATTGAAAATAATGCAAACATTATTTGTGAGCTCAGGCGCTACAACATCCATATGGTGGTCTGCTCGCCACTGTGTACTACCCAACAAACACGATACGTTGACCCAATACTGTGTCAATGTTGGGCCAGCGTCGGTGACACAACATTGATACAACATCGGGTCAACGTATCGCCTAATCCACATTAAAGTCAGTGAATTGTATGCATATAATATATTCACATATGTTGTTGACATATTAATCGAAATCACGAATGTTGTGTTATGTGGTTGACTTACAATATTATTCAAGTATGGGAAAATACATTATGAATCATAGTTGATACTGTCTATTTATCGCTTAATCTATCGACCTGTAACAGTCAAAATGCTAGGTACACATCTACCGTGTTTATTGTACGCTGGCATTGTGACACAAATCAACACAGGGTTCGGTGACACAGATAGGCTACCAGCGGCAGTCACCAGCAGCCTGTTAATACCAGTACTGTGATCATCATGATCCCGTAATAGGTGTTCTGGATCAGTCTGTGCTGGTCGAGATATACAGGATTACCAACAGGTTGCTAATGCGGTGGTCACATGTTCACAGATTGGGTAATATTCATCTGTCTTCACCTGCAAAGACAATTCGGTGATCAGCGCTGTCCTGAGGCCTTTTAGAGCTGCATTGATCGCTTGCCATGGGCCAGGCTGAGAGTGTTGGACCGAGCAGCGACGAGGTGGATATATTGAGAGCTACCACTCACTTTACCTCCAAAGAGATAGATGACTGGTATGTGAAATTCAACCAGGATTACCCGGAGGGCTATATTAGTAAGACTGGTTTTGTCGCCATGTACAATCACCTGTTCACGCAGGGCGATGCCGCTGCCATGGCTGAACGAGTGTTCAACGCTCAGGACGCTAACGGCGATGAACGCGTGGATTTTGTGGAGTTTATGACCACGCTGAGCGTGGCCACTAAAGGGTCAGTTGAGGAGAAGCTGCACTGGTCATTCAAAATGTACGATGCTGACGGAGATGGCGCTATCACGAGAGATGAAGCCAGAGACATGTTCATGGTGAGAATGATTTTTCTGTCACGATAAATAACTAATTAGATTACGGTCGCATCCAGAGAGATTTCGATGGTTTTCTGTAAGGCTGCATGATATTGTGACGTTGTGTGTGGATGTGGTGACTGAATGCCCTGGGTTTTCCATGATGTGATGTAAGGCAGTCTCACGTTGTGTGTCGATTTGGTGACTGAATGCCCTGGGTTTTCCATGATGTGATGTAAGGCAGTCTCACGTTGTGTGTGGACATGGTGACTGAATGCCCTGGGTTTTCTAAAGTCTGCTGTGAGGCAGTCTCACTTCGTGTGTGGATGGGAGACTGAATGCCCTGGGTTTTCCATGGTGTGTTGTAAGGCAGTCTCACTTTGTGTGTGGACATGGTGACTGAATGCCCTGGGTTTTCTAAAGTCTGCTGTGAGGCAGTCTCACTTCGTGTGTGGATGGGAGACTGAATGCCCTAGGTTTTCCATGGTGTGATGTAAGGCAGTCTCACTTTGTGTGCGGATTTGGTGACTGAATGTCCTGGGTTTTCCATGGTATGCTGTAAAACAATCTCACTTTGTGTGTGGATGTGGTGACTGAATGCCCTGGATTTCCCATGGTGTAATGTAAAGCAGTCTGACTTTGTGTGTTGATATGGTGACTGAATGCCCTGTGTTTTGCATGGTTTGCTGTAAAGCAGCTGTAAAGCAGCGTCATTGTTTGTGTGGATTTGATGACTGAATGCCCTGGGTTTTCCATGGTGTGTTGTAAGGCAGTCTCACTTTGCGTGTGGACATGGTGACTGAATGCCCTGGGTTTTCTAAAGTCTGCTGTGAGGCAGTCTCACTTCGTGTGTGGATGGGAGACTGAATGCCCTAGGTTTTCCATGGTGTGATGTAAGGCAGTCTCACTTTGTGTGCGGATTTGGTAAATGAATGCCCTGGGTTTTCCATGGTTTGCTGTAAAACAATCTCACTTTGTGTGTGGATGTGGTGACTGAATGCCCTGGGTTTCCCATGGTGTAATGTAAAGGAGTCTGACTTTGTGTGTTGATATGGTGACTGAATGCCCTGTGTTTTGCATGGTTTGCTGTAAAGCAGCTGTAAAGCAGCGTCATTGTTTGTGTGGATTTGATGACTGAATGCCTTGGGTTTTCCATGGTGTGTTGTAAGGCAGTCTCACTTTGCGTGTGGACATGGTGACTGAATGCCTTGGGTTTTCCAAGGTGTGATATAAGGCAGTCTCACTTTGTGTGTGGACATGGTGACTGAATGCCCTGGGTTTTCCATGGTGTGATGTAAGGCAGTCTCACTTTGTGTGGATGTGGTGACTGAATGCCCTGGGTTTTCCATGGTGTGATGTAAGGCAGTCTCACCTTGTGTGTGGATATGGTGTCTGGCTTCCCAATGTTTTTAAACAATTCAAAAAATGAAATAAAATATGTTTATTTCCATGAATATATTTATATTTATCTTCACTTGAAGCTGGAAATTGCGTTAGCAATTCCAGGTTATATTAGAAATTAATTAGAAATACGGGAATTTCATCTTTAATCTTGCCTAACTGGTAAATGCGCAACACAAAAATAAAAAATACTCACGTCTCTGGTCTATACACATGTTTACCTGTTTACATCATATGGTCATATTAAGAAGCAAAAATAAAATTACTGATTTTTGAATGATTATAGCCTGATTTTGTCGGCTTTAAAGGTTGCTGTTTGTCTGTTGCAGGCTATCTTTATGATGCGGGGCACTAAAGATCCGGAAGCTCTGGCTGAAGATGCCGTGGAAGAACTGTTCCTACATCTGGATAAAAACCAAGACAATATGATCAGCCAGATGGAATTCATGGTGGCAGCCAAACATTCAAAAACAATTGTGCGATTGCTACAAGGCGTGTAGTACGTCAGAACTGCTGATATTTAACGATGAATCTTCACCACTGAGTCTATTTTATAATGTGATGACCATGATGACTGTTGTCTCAACTCGTTGGTTATTGTATTATATGTTATTTATGTGTGATATACATATTTGTACTTGTTCATTGTTGACATAATACTATGACTAAAATAAATTCACACGTATTCAATTCACGACCTCTTTTTTTCTGACTGTTGACAATTATATTTTTTTCACGCTGTTGCGATTGGCTTCTATTTTGATAAGTGGGGGAACATTTGGACAGTGTCAGCATTTTTTCATTTTTCTTCTACTATTGTCGTGCGGGGGCCCTAGGGTAGTGGTTAGCACCGCTGCCTTTCACGCCAGAGTTCGGGGTTCGGTTCCCGGTCTCGGCGGTTTCAAAGAAACAAAAAAATGTTTCTTCCCCATCGAAGTGTGAAAGTTAGTATTGTGGGGAGCCTCCGTGACCGAGAGGTAGCGTGCTCGGCCTCAGACCGCCAGGGTTCGAATTTCGAATCCTGTGTCTGGAGGACAGTGTCATCTCAATCATCTCACCATCCTCAGGAGGTTCTCCTGGCCCAGTTTAGCCTATATGTGCACAAAGGTGGCCTAAAGCCCGATTCATTTCATTTCTACTATTGTCATGCAACAAATGTTAATTGTTTTGCCCGTATACAGAGATAGACTCACTTAATGCCTATGATAAACCATATGTATTTTTAACATACTACAGAGAAGAAGATCATGGGTAGAGATATAAAAAATATCAAATTTATCCAAATCCTCCTGCATGTGTGGGAGCAGTTGGACATGGCTGGGGAGCATTTGGCCATAATTGGAATCAATAACTAGTACAGGAGTTCGATAGAACTTCGAAGCCCTGCTTTAGTCTGTTTGAGTGCTATAGACAAAACATCGGCTTAATATTTTCTAAGCATAACAGTGTATTGATCTTCTTTATGGGCCAGAATCCTAAATGTCCATGATATAATCAGGGGAAGAACCAAGGAGACGAGTTGAAATATATCTTCAACGTGTATTCCTTCCACCACCATCGCCGGTACTGGCCAACATTCATTCAATACTTGCCTACGATGTACCTGTACAGAGGATGTAGGCCTACCCACCAAATTCCGGTTCAATGTTGGGCCGGCGTCGCAGCCCATTGCTGGTTCAATACCGATCAATCGTCTACAACGCTGGCCCAACACTAATCAATCACTGGGTCTGCTGTATACCTTGGGCATATATTGGAATTCAGCCAATGCTGTTTCAATATTGACCCACAGTCTTCGACGCTGGCCCGACATTGAAACAGAATGGGGTGATTGTAGCCTACAATGTTTTCTGACTGCTGAATTGTTATGCGGTGATGCTTTCCATCCAGAAACACCAGATAACATGATACATTGGTCCAATGCTAATGTAATGCTGGGCCACCATCCGCGACGCTGGGCCAACATTATTCCAACTTCTGAACACGTTTTCAAGACGAAAGTACTTAACCTAGGGACTTCAAGCGTCATATTCGACATGTTTATAAGGATTAGTGTACAGAAATGTCAACTGTTTTCCACACGCAGCACCCCTCTTTGAGGTGATCCTCTAGGTCAAATGTCAATTTTAAGGTCAAATATGATTTTAACATGGTATGCTACAAATTGGAGCTCATAATAAATTGTCTTGGTGTGACTTTAACTAGATAATCAAATTCTAGTAGGATTTTAGAGATTAAACATCATCAAAGTGAAATGATCAGAAAAAACTAGAAGCCATCAAAGGGTGACGGAGAGGCGTCAAAGAGCGACGAAAAAGCATAACAGATCAATGGACAGGCACTAAAAGTCTACAGAGATGCGGTAAAAGACAATGTGCAGGCATTTAAGTGTGTCGATGAGTCGCTAAAAGGCGCGCCATGGGGGGGAGTAAAGTGTGATGGATAGGCATGTGATGGTCAGGAGAAGGCGTTAGAGCTGACTAAAAAATTGCTAAAGGGCGACGGGAAAGCGTTAAATGGTGACGCAGACGTCAAAGGGTGACGGAAAAGTAATAAAAGTTGATGTAAATGCAATAAAGGGTAATGGTGAGACGCTAACAGGTGCTGCAGATGCGTTAAATGACGATGGAAGGCGTTAACGGGCAGTGAGGAGACATTAAAGGGGCAATGAGGAGGCGTTGAAGGACAACGAGGAGGCACTAAGGGGCAAAGAAGAGGTGTTAAAAGCGACGGGATACGCTAAAAGGTGGCGGGGTGGCATGACAGGGCTATTGAACAGCGTTAGAGGGTGACGAGGAAGCATTTAATGACAGTCGAAGTACGGTAACAGGTGATGAGGTGGCACTAAAGGGTGTTTAAGGGTGATAAGTAGGTGTTAAAAACGAAGGAGAATCGCTAAAGCACAACTGAGAAGAATTAAATGGCGTTAAAGGGCCAAAAAAAGCGCAAAGGGTTGATGGAAAGACGCTGATGGGCGCTGCAGATGCATTAAAATGTGATGCTAAGACGTTAATGGGCAATGGATAGGCAGTAAATGGTGATGGAAAGGCATTAAATGGCAATGGGAAGCTGGTGATGGGAGATGAAGAGTTTAATTGCACCGAAAAAGCGTTAAAGGGCGACGGAAAATAGGAAGGTCAACCCAAAAGCATGGAAGGGCAATGAGAGGCGTCAATGGTGCCACAGAGCGGTTGAATGGCGATGGGGAGGTGTAAAAATGCCATAGAGAGGCTTTAAAGATCGATGGAGAGGACGGAGATTTAGAGAATATAAAGAGGCGTTCAGGGCGAAGAAGAGGCGACGGAATGGCCTTCAATTGAAACAAAGAAGCGTTAAACTGAAATGACGTTCAGGCGAAGAAGAGGCGGTAAAGGGCGACGGAAAGGCCTTCAATTGCAAAGAAGAGGCGTTGACCTAAAAGCTACGAAGGCACGATATTGTTTCCCTTTAGTGCATCTCCATAGCCCCTTAATGCTTATCTGTCACCTTACAACGCCCTCAGTTGCTCTGTAACGCCTGTTGTCACCTATTAACGCCTCCACATTTCTTTTTATTATGTCTCCTCATTGCTTTTTAATGCCTTTTCCTTGTCATTTAGCGCCTTCTCATTGCCCTTAGATGCCTCTTCATCGACCGTTAAAGCTTTTTCTTCACTCTTAACCACCTCTCCTTTATAATTGCCCTTTGAGCCTATATCTTGACCTTGAGCATGTTTAATCACTGTAACCCAACAAAATTAGATTATCCATTCAAAGTCAAACCCAACACAAGGTATTATACGTGCTCCAATTTCTAGCATATAAAAATTATGTTAAAAAATAGATTTGACCTTGAGGGTGACATCAAATCACTAAAGTAAAAGAAAAAAATCATTTTTCATTTAAAATCCCACGAGAAAAGAGAGTTTTTACACATGTTGTAGCTGTATTTGTTAACAATCATATTCTCCTTTCTTAACTATGAAATTGAGCTTTTGACCCTGAAGATGACCTTTTATCGTCAAAATAGTTTCAGGAATAGATTATTAAGTAAAAAATCACACCAAAAAGACATATTACACTTCTTCCTATTTTGTTTCTTAAAGATCATATTTTTACATTTTTGACCTTGAACATGACCAAATTCGACCTTGAAGATGACATTGGAACAACAAAATAATACCATACATGGATTTTTCAGTCAAAATCCCATGAAAAAGAGGTTATACACATGTTCCTAGTTTTATTTGGTAAAAATTGTATTTTTGCCAATTTGACCTTAAAATTAACTTTTTAACCTTTTATATGACCGTAAGTCATAAAAATAATACAAGAAATTGATTGCTCAGTTAAAATCACATAAAAATGAGGTATAAAACTTGTTCCTGGCTTCATTTGTTGAAAAATCATATTTGACTCTGAAATATCTGGCGGCTATTTTGTTTTTGACCTTGGAAATGACTTTCGACCTTGAAGAAAACAAATTAATACCATAAATGGATTTTATGCCTTCCAGAATTTAACCACGCAATAAGTATATCAGATTATCAATGCAGTCCGAAGCTCGCTTTTTTACTTGAGATTTAATAAGCAGCACTACACAAAGACAACAGTATCTGAAAAGAATGAATGATTGAAAATGGTCATTTATTCATGACTGAAAAAATCACAAAGTATATTCATCAAATATACCATAATAAGTAACAATGTACAGGTAATCTCTAACAAATGAACAAATGTTAATAAGTGTTCATTTATCAGAGATAATCATATATATATTGAACAGCTCAAGTGTATTATGTGTCAATAACCAAAATACAATAAGACTATACCCCAACATAGCCTTATGTTATTCTCAGTAAAAAAGGGGGACAGGGTAACCGCCACGTAGCCTAAGCATTAGGCTACCCCCACCCCCGAGGACTGACACTGATATCGAGCTACCTGCACATTATTACCCATATCAGTCGACCATTACCAACACTCACACTTTGTTTATGTCTTGTCACCAATTAAAGCTAGTACGTTGCTGATGGAGAATCTTGAAAAATTATATTTTTAAGCACCCGATTTCCAACGTTCCATAGCTTGAATTCGAAGGACTTGCAACGACTTGCTACTTGCTCCATGGCGATGAATTCGCCCACTCTTAGCAGACCGAAATATGCCACAGTAAACATTGCTTTCATCACTGATTGTATATATAGCTAGATATGTGTATGACGCCGGGAAGACTATACAGACAGACGTAGCCTATGTGTCGCTTAATGACAGTAAATTAAAATATACATATTATACATGTGATCGCATAATATATATATATACGTAAAAGTTAAACATGTTATATATATGTGTAAATATATATACCACAGAATTAGTTTTGTAACGTCGCATGATATGTAACTTAACCTCAAACTTTTAATTAGCACGAGGTATTTAAATTGCATCATAACACTTAAAATAAAGTTAGTAAGCATTGTCGTGAATAAACTCGTGATATATATATGCATATGTTTCCCGCACTAAAACCAGAGATAAAAAAAACTACTGTAATTATTCTACATAGTAGCAAAAAATAGACCTCTGGAAAATGTAGAAACCTAAGCATTACATACAAGTTTACTTTTTTTCTATAGTAATTAAAATCAATATTAGGAACAAGATGGTATTTATTATAATCCTTGCTGAAATAATATAATATGAAAATGTATTTAAGCCAGACACTCCAGAACTGTGTATAATCGAACTAACTAACACTTATGAAAAAAATTATGTACGTAGTCGAACATTACATCCCAAGTTTATAGGTTGTTATTTTACCACTTGTCGATCACGACATAGTCATTGCCACATAGGTATTCGGGAGCAATAACTAATCATCGACGAAATCTACGCATTGAGATCAGCACATGCCTTTGAATTTATCGTTACAAGATGATGTGCCTTAACCGCACCTGAAGATATACCCAGAAAATTAAAAATTGCTGTACATGCAGGGGACCTTAACCCGAGCAAATAGTTTAACTCCCTCAGAGGTATCGAATTTTTGTTATTTTATCCTGAGGACGTCATCCTACAAAAAAATTGTTAGTATGGATATCAATCCCATGCAACTAGTAGTAGATGGAACAGTTTTCACTCGTTTATTTGTACTATTAATGCCTAAGCGTTCCGCAAGCATTTCAACAGTAATTAGAGTAGTTGGCACGAGTCCGTCACCGCCGTACCAAAATTTATTGATTCATCTATGCGACATTCCGGTCATATTAAAAATGGTCTAATCTGATCCATTGTAATGATTTACCAACGTTTTCAAAGGTTTGGCAAGCTGCGCTATATCCCATTGGTTGAAATGTTGTCAGATACATGTTTTCCCCTTCTCTGAACCCCGATAATTTATAATTGAGGGTTTATCCGAAATGCTTTCTGAATATCTTGACTTAATTAGCTATTACGCAACCCTTGCCAAAACTCTGAAATTTATTTTATGCCATCATTTACAGATTCGTTCTCCGGCATTGATAAAACGTGAATTAGGCGGAAATTACCTTTTTCTTTTTAGTAATTACACCAAGTGCGGACATTTCTATCTGTTTTTAAAGGACCAGCAACTCCACCTAATTGAATTTCTTTGACGCATGTTTTTCAAGCGACCTCAATTATTAATTTGATCACAGTGTTTTTTGCTGATGTTGATTTTTGCGAACCTTTAATGTAACAAGAAGCCATGTAGAACCTTGTACTAATTGCGCCTGTTGTTTACATTATACTCAGCCAATTACAACCTGCTTTACATTTCTCGCCTACACGTGACAGTACTTCACAGTAAATGTTCATTATTTACAATATCCTGATCAGTTTTTACTGGCAAATCCACTTTGCTACACCACCATCTTAATTCACACTGTCACTATCACTGATGACCTCTCACCTCGCCAGATTCGGAGTCAGTTTTTCAACATTACATATACCGAGCGTATCCGTTGCAGAGGCGCCCCTGTCACTCGACACCGCTATATCCCTGAGCCTGGCAGCAAGCTGGTGGAATGGGTAGAGTATACATACAGCGTCCCCACAGGTCTGAGCTAGCTGTCCACAGCCCGCCTCTTTCGTGATGTGACCCCCACTCCGAGTCAGGAAGCATTGACGGCGGGCGTACGGCTGTGCCGCCAACCCCTACCCTCCTGCTTTCTCAGTTATGGGATAAGGTGCCTGCCTCAGAGTTAGCCGAGCTTGTCCAACCAAGGATACTGGGGAGTGTAGTATCCTTGGCACAACTAATAAACTAAACTGCCACCATCGGATGCAGCTTATTCCAGCTTCTTGGCTGACACGCCTTTGTCCTCCTTTCCTCCATATTCTACAACAAAAAGTAAATCTCGGCAGAATACAAGTACTTATTCCCTGAGGGAATTATGAGACAAAACATGGCTCTATATTTAACATTGCCAACATATAGAATTGTGTGCTTCAATACAAGACAGTTATTTGTCGCCAAACTATAGTCGCCTCCTGTACAGAAGGGGGGGGGGGGGGTTATTCGACCAGTAGCACCCGCCACACCAACCAAATGATGGGGAAACCCGTCGTTTATTTATACAGGCTTTACGCGACCCACTATGGCATTCAAGCACAAGACACAATTTTATCACCAAAAGTTTTAGTTTTTCTTCCCGCCATTCTGTAAACAAAATTACATCCGGGCAACAGCAAGGTATAACCTCATTAATAAAACCATTTTGACTGTACTTTACTTCTATTCCCAACATGAATATACTTATAATACTATAAGTATTGTGTTCGTGAACAGTGGTCAATGCAAGGCAGTTATTGTCACCTAAATATATAAAGACGTCCCCTGTATACAGGTATAATAACTGCAACAGCTATATCAACCGTCACATCCGCTAAATGATGGGAACCCCGTCATTAAATTATACATGTTTTACACGCCCACTATGGAATTGCACAAAACACGATTATCACTAAACCGTATTAGCCGTATTAACCGTAATCTAAGCTTGTTGTTATCAGTTTTCAAGACCAGGAACAAGCAAAACGATGTGAATTAACCCGTCATTCAATTATTCAGGTATTTAATAACCCAGAATGTTTGTTTCAGATAGAACACCTTCCATGCTGGAAACGAACAAAAAAAAAAATATATATATATCCTATCCGAATAAACTAGCGTGCGTCAATGCAAAGCAGGTATTGTCACCAAAATATAAAATCGCCTCCTGTATAATAGCTGAGGTTTTTCAACAGTTACTTCAACAGCTACCTCAACCTTCACCTCAGCTAAATGATGAGAATTCCGTCATTTAATTATACAGGCTTCACACGATTTACTATGGAATTATACAATACACAATTAGTCGCCCCCTGAATTTAAAATTGTTTTTTATCAGATACTGATAACAGTGGTAACAAACATAATGATGGGAATTAACCCGTCATTTAAAATTCAGGCATTCCACGACCTACAATATTATGGTTTGTTTCAAACCAAACAGCTTGCTAGTCCTGCACGTCTAACGCTAGTATTTAGAGAAATTGTCTGTACACAAATGTCAAAACCTGCTGAACCAACATTTTTATCCCCGTAACAGCAAGGAGTAGGAATACTTAATAACCACATAACTTGTTTACTATATTTTTGCTCTATACCTGACAGGAATTATATGAAAATCCTATGCAAAAGAGGTATTACACATGTTCGAAGCCTTAATAATTTTGTTAAAAATTGTATTTTACTTTATTTGACCTTGAAATTGACTTTTTGATTGTGACCTTGAATATGCTCTTGAATCATAAAAATAGGGAAAGAAATGTATTGCCCAGTCAAGATCACACGAAAATGAGGTATTACACTTGTTCCTGGCTTCATTTGTTGAAAAATCATATTTGACTTTGAAATATCTGGCGGCCATTTTGTTTTTGCCCTTAAAAAGTTCAGCCTAGTTAATACCCTGAATATCGCCAATATATATATAGCCAGGGTCCATTTTCGAAATTTCTGACTTGGTAAGGCATTTTTTAGTAGAATTTGGCCTGCAGTTGTTCTTACACAATTTGGGAACGCTGATTCCAAATCTGCCCCATGCCAAGCTATATTTTGTGTTTTTCCTACTCAAAATTCAAAAACAAAATGGCCGCCAAAATTAGTAAAAATGTCACAACTTTACATCACGGCTTGGCTTACAATGAGCATAAAAACATCATTTCGGTGTATTAAAACCCACCTGAGCAACATACTTAAAGTCCCCTGAATTTTACCCTGTACGTTTGCCGCTAGAAGACAAAATCCATAATGGCCGCCACTGCAAGGCAATGTGCTAGAACTTTGCTCCCAAATAACGTAGAGATGTGTTTTTGGTGTCTACATATAGTTTCTCACACCCGGGAAACCAATTCAGAGGGGGTCAGTTCGTTATTCCGACAGGTCTATGTTCCGACAGGTCTATATTCCGACAGGTCTATCTTCCGACAGTTCGATAGTCCGACAGGTCGTTATTCCGACAGGTTGATATTCCGACAGGTCGTTATTACGACAGGTCGTTATTCCGACAGGTCGTTATTCCGACAGGTTGATATTCCGACAGGTCGTTATTACGACAGGTCGTTATTCCGACAGGTCTATGCTCCGACAGTTTGATAGTCCGACAGGTCGTTATTCCGACAGGTTGATATTCCGACAGGTCGTTATTACGACAGGTCGTTATTCCGACAGGTCGTTATTCCGACAGGTCGTTATTCCGACAGGTCGTTATTCCGACAGGTCGTTATTCCGACAGGTCGTTATTCCGACAGGTCGTTATTCCGACAGGTCGTTATTCCGACAGGTCGATATTCCGACAGGTGGTTATTCCGACAGGTCCTTGAGGTAATGAGGATTAACCTTTTTATAATATTGTCTACACTCAGAATTCACTTTAACGAAACTAACACGGGATAGGGGCCCATGCCTATTACCATGATTACTAAAATTATTGTTATTTTATAACGAGATTCATGATGTAACGTTTTTAGAAACGCAATAATTCCACAGAAACGCATGTAGGCAACATGTACTTATAGCTAGCTAAACCGTTAATTTAACGTCTTCAAACCACGTTAGCCAGCCATGTTTTCTCCCCACGAAACAGAAATTATTCTGCGTGGGGCATTAAACGAAAACATTTCTTAACTAACATAAAATAACAAATAACGCACTTAATATTTGTTGAATTGCTTAATTGCAGCCGTTAGGACGGTATGGAGGTCGCTAAATAATATTTTGCGCAATGTACTAGTTGCTAATTGTATGATTTAATGTATTTCTTTATTTATCTATTATAATATACATAAATAATATATAATAATTGTACAAATATGCAATTGCAAATAAAATTAGGATATCAACTACGGGTGGCCAATACACCCTTACTATGTTTGATATCCAAAATACAATTGATGTACATTATAATTACACTTAAAATTATTTTAAAATGCAAATGATAAAAAACAAAACAAAGGATCAAGTAATAACATTAATAAAAATCGCCAATTTTGCGTTACAAAAAAATATTGCAAATACTTTGTTAGGGGGCGACCATTAAAATAGCAGGGGGCTGGAGTTGTTGTTGAGATTTTTATTTTATTTCAATAAACTACGTTTTTTTCCTATGCTGGCTATATATGAGTAAATATCCCCCCCCCCCCCTAGAAGTCTGGATGATTTTTTTCCTTCCTATTCCGCGTTTCTGCTGGTGTTATCAGCCGGCTGCCTACACGTGTTTTTATTCCACGGGTTAATCCCAGAGCAAATGGAAGTTGTATGTATGAAATAGATGACTGAGCGAAGCGATAGTGATTTTTTTTAAAAAAAATGTGATTAAATTATTAATTATTTCTACACTCTTTCGGTAAGGATTTTTTCAAAAAATGTAATTATTCATTTTCAGGCTGTTCACAGATATGTTTTTATTTTAGTCCCCTCACAATATCATCAAGTTTTCGCTGCATTTTATCAAGACTTTATTACATTAAATATCAAAACTTTGCTACAAGGATCATCAAGACTGCTACAGACCATACAGGCCGGGCTATTAGTACAAATAGCAACAAAAAGACTCTGGAAAGCGAAGTCTATAAAATAAATACAAGTATACTTTTAAATAATTTAATATATATACGGAACATCAAAGCCTACAGAATAGAAAACTCCATTTAGCCTACTGGACCCAGATGCGCACTTTTGTTCAATTTGCGTGGCAGTCATTTTGAATATTTAATTATAGGTTATGTTATAGGTTGGCTTTAAGCCCAACAAATAGTCTGAACGTATCCATATATCATAGTTGTAAAAAATGTGGGTTAAATCCCCTCTATAGGGCTTATAAGGTCTACTGCGCTAAAAAATACGCCAAATGGCTCCCAGAAATTAAGGGCGGAGAAGGTTAACCGTTTCGGTGCGAGCAGATGCCGTGGAGGTATTTCCATTCATTTTAGCTGATATTTGCGTCACCAATGCCAGTTTCAAATGAGCAATAAAAGTCAAAGAGTGATAGGGCCTACAACACTTAAAATAGTTAAACAACATTATAAATTTCCATAGATAACCCTGTATCAGAGGCACTCTCTTCTTCAATGCTATTACTCACTACAGTTGTTAATCCTCTTTTTCGCTATTATTTTTATGTCGTAATATAGACCTGTCGGAATATAGACCTGTCGGAATATAGACCTGTCGGAATATAGACCTGTCGGAATATAGACCTGTTTGTCGGACTATTGACCTGTCGGAATATAGAACTGTCGGGATATCGACCTGTTTGTCGGAATATCGACCTGTCGGACTAACGACCTGTCGGAATAGCGACCTGTCGGAATAACGACCTGTCGGAATAACGACCTGGACCCATTCAGAGCCGTGATAACATCTATTATCAATATTTCACAAAGTTATGGGGAAAAAAACAAATGTTACGCCAGGAAAACGACACATCGTAGGCCAGTGTAATAATAATGATTTATTTAATAAAGTCATTATTTCACATTTAGAAGCCGAGGGAAACAAACGTAATATCCGGCATGTTGTAAAAATGTTTAGACTATTGACAAAAAATATTTTATGATTGTTGATCACTGTCCGGCACTAGATAACCTGTCGCTCACCATATATCCGTTCTAGGCCTATTAGTATGTGGCCTATGTGATATCCACCCGCATTGTGTTTTTACAGTATCCTGCCCAAGCCCTGTACTAGGGTTAAGCAAAACATGAAGTTAAATCATCAAGGTGGTCTGCATAACCATGGCAATAATGACACACATACATGTTCCGTTCCTATTGAGACAAGAAGTTGTTTAAATTTAACAATTAATGTTTATAGTAACTAGGTATATTGTGCTGGTTAAAACGTGCACATCACATAAAAATTATGTTTCTTAATCGGATGACAATTTACATAATCTTGATAAAAGTATCATCTTAATTTTTATATTTTTGATCACAATAGATACCGTGCAAAAGCCTGGTAATGCGCTGATAACACAGTTTTCAGACATAATTGAACGACTAAAGTCCCAGCCATCGGTTCAGAGATCCACACAAAACCGTAATGTAGGCTACACATATTTCTACTCCCCTAACTTGAATGAGATAGATGATATCACCATCAATAACTATGATAAAATACAGTTACACGATATCGGAAATCTGTAATTTGGTGCAAATAAGATTAATGGTTGAGGACACGCTAGGGTAATGTTGATAATACTGACGATGAATTTATTTTATAAATATAGTATGAACATACACCATCTTCAGAAGATGTTAGTAACTAACCTAGTCTTGGCAACTAAATGGTATAGAATGTCATGAACAAGTCACCAAAGATTATTGGGTACACTATTGCAAGAAGATATGATGCAGAATATGTGGTAATTGGGGCAATAATATCGTAGCATGATGAGGATGTTTTTATGAAGATTAACAAAAAATACAGAAAATTTCTAGATGTGGTCATGATATGGTAGAATGTATGAGGAATCAGTAGGTTCTGGTCATGCATGCTTCTAATCAGATATAAGCTCTCACTCTCACATAATATACAATAATCCAACAGGTTCAGTTGTGTCTTGAAATGGTATGAGAGCGACCACCCAATTTTGCAGGAAGAGATATCAATATTGAAGACAATAAGTCTTACCATATATAAAGTGATGAAATCATATGATAGACGTGAAGATATTTAGGTCCCTAATAACTATATATCTCCTCCAGACATAGTAGATTAATTATCATTCATACAGAATATTTATTACTTATCCATTATATTCTTTTGTAATAAACATTGATCATCTAATAATCCATGCAAGACACATGTATCCTACATCAAAAACATTTCCATGCACACTGCGATGTTATCTCAGATGAATATATAACACATATAGTACAGAATCAGGGAGGAGGGCAATACAGTTTCAGTCCAATGTTCAAATTAAACACTTTTGGTAAAGAACACTGCCATTCAACTATTCAATGAACACTGGTATTTAAGTGTGAAAAATACTGAGGTACATGATGGGACGTTAAATGTTAATACGGCAATCAAGCTGTCAGATACTGACAATGTGGTAGTCGTAGGAACTGAATAAGATGTAAACTTGCTCATTCTGCTTTCGAAACGTTCTCATCATAGCAATGCCTAGCTGTGTAAACCTAGAACTGGTGATATTTATCGTACCACTCAACCATCTCAATGCCTTCCACAACACCAGCACATCAATTCTAAAAGAAAGACATTTAAGTTAATTCATAAATACCCAGAATTAGAACTTAAGCCAATTGGAGTATTTCAATGTATCCTCTTCGTCAATAACCACTGCCACAAAAAGTGGATATTGTTTCCGTTGTATTTTGGGCCTGTTTAGCAATAAATACAGCTCTGGCCAGATAACAATATTATAAACATCTATGAGATTGTGGTTGGAGCTTTATTGATGGACAACTGCAACTAGTTCTCGTGTAAAAGCTTCCTGCTCAAACTGTAGAACTATCACATTTAGCTTGATTAAGTGTGAATTAGGACCACTAGAAAGTAGCCAATGGCGTCCTATCAAGGATTCGCTACATCAATTACGAAGCCGCACAAATATATCAATATATTGAGGAGGGTGACTATTCTAGCATTATCATTATGCAGGATGATGGCATTCATGCAAATCTGAGATATACACAGCAAGCCTATGTAGCTACAGTGATGAAAGTAACACATGCTACTTTTGTGCAATTTCCTCATAGTTAATGTGTTGTTTTTAAATAATCATATTTTTTGCATCCCCCGTAACTACATGTAACATGGAAGTTGAGTTTTTTGATGCTGTGTATTTTTTTGTAGCATAAAACTATTTAGGCGCCAAAAATAACTTCCTACGACACATAGAAAAATGGTTATAGTACTTGCTGTATAATTGGCGGCCATCTTGGATTTTTCCTTTGGAGTACATGTAGTATAAAATTTAGGGTTTATTACTGTATTGTACTAGATTTATTGGTATTAAAAACCTATATTTAGCCACCATAAACAACTTTCTATGACGTTTAGAAAAAAGTTATGGTACTTTCTGTTTTATTGGCGGCCATCTTGGATTTTTTGCGTGATAGTTGACCAGGTCTTACAACATGAAATTCCTCAAAACAAAAATGTTATTTTGAACACGAAAGGCAATTTTGTGTGTCCGCTGTGTACCCAGACATGATGTATAATCATGATAATTGAGACTATCTGCTATTTTGGCGGCCATTTTGTTTTGCACTTTTAAAAGGAAAAAACTAAAAATAGAGCTTGGCATGGGGCTTATTTGGAATCAGCATATCTGAATTGTGTGAAAACAACTGCATGACAAATTCTACTAGGAAATGCCTTACAAACTTTAAGAATGCCTCTTTTTGAAAAATGGGCCCTGACTAATATTAGCGACAGAGATTGTGAATAAATGACAAAGCATACAGACTAACATTATTATACTCATCACTGCTTAAAAAGTCACCTGGTGAATAAACGATTGAACATGCGCGTTTTGTTAATACAAGCAAATTTAATGCATTATAATTTATTTCTTCACTTCGAAAGTAATCAGGGTGATTTTAAAATAGATATGAGATATATTTACAATATCAGAGATGCGTCAGGAGTCCAAGCTTTTTATTTCTTGGAAAATACTAAAATAATTATGTTGTTTTGCGAAAACCTTTCGCTGAATACTTTTTTCTGGAATTTGTGGTAAACCTATTGGCATTAATTGAAGTACTTGATTGGTACTTTAAAACTTGGGATCTAACAATATTTTTTGTAAGAAAAAAGTGTGATTTACAACCAGATTTATGCTAAACATAATTATATAGAATTAAGAAAAAGTGGATCAATATAAATGCTTAGATGTGTAGTGTAGTACTAATAAAATATATTTGTGAAAGAAACCTTCAGCCTTAGAAGCTCGCACAGCAATACTTGCAATCAACAAATACACAACTTATGCCAAAATGGTATATTTTATTACAGGTAGCGAGATCCTATTTGGTTGCAAATATTTAATAAATATCTTACGTTGAGAATGATGATCTATCGTTCTTAAAAAACATGTTAGGAGTCACTATATTATTATTATATATTATACTGCATAAATGCGCTTTCAGAATTTAAAAAGTCATGTCAATTTCTGAAGTACGACGGCGCCGTTATCGCCTAGAAAGTAACGAATCACAACAAATTTGATAGAATAAAAACTACTGCATTTTCAGTAAATGCGGTAGTTGTCGCGTATATTTAACATCATGCTGCCCACACATATTACTTCACATTATTCTATAATTATACTGTGTCATGTCTAATGCAATATATAGAGCTAGCAGCTCAGGACTGCTTCAATGGGGTGCCTCGGTCGTCTGTCGGTCGTCTACCTGTCTTATCCTTGATATCGAATTTGTAAGAGTAAAAATATTTACAATGGCCGTAGACCCATAACGTAGGTATTCGGAAAGAGCTAACTAAAACATTATTAATGATATCAAATTAAAAAAAAACATTTGTCGCTATGATCTATACCGAAGTATGTCAGCGCTTTAAGGGTTAACCCTTACAGCGCGGGGATAGACTTTAGTCGTCAGAATCTGACGTCTGTAGACGTCAGATTCTGCCCACTAGAGTCGATCCCCGCACTGTAAGAGTAAAAATATTTCTAATGGTCGTAGACCCATCACATATGTATTCAAATGAATCGGAAAGAGCTAACGAAGACATTTATGATGATTTCAAATTGGAAAAAACCCATTTGATTGCGATGTTTTTTACAAATTAATTCAGCGATTTAAGGGTTAAAGAGGAAATCACTTCACAGCGGCAGAAAAATCAATTATGTCGGTATGGACCACACACAATAATAATAATAATACATGTAACGAAATTGTCTATTCATCTATAATTATATATGCTTACTCCACAGGATGTTCAACCTTTATACACTATCATCACTGTGATTTCTAATTCAATGTGAAATACAGGATGTTTATATGGTTATAATGATGTTAACCCTTGTACTATCTGTTATTATACGTATATATTCCTTTTTTTAAGCTGGAATTGCAATCCTAATTTCCAGCTTCGAATGACGAAAACTTTTTCAATTTACCACGTTTACGAAACCTTTACATCTCTTAAATTGAATCATTTGATTTTCAAAGCAAAAATAGTTGATCAATTTTAGTGGTATTGTATTGGTTTGGACATTTGTTTGAAAATTAATATATATATCTCATTTTACAAAGTGGCAGCTCCACCCTTTCATATCCAAGGGGGACGATATACTGGACAGCACACGTGGACGTGTTTGCTGGTATGCGGTGTGGAGGGACGTTCACACCTGTTACGACTTTTCTCTAGGGGTACGATTTTTTTTGCTTATGACGCGTCCGGAGAAGTTGAGCTTTCTATAATATGATGAGGTGTTCACACCAGCAAACGTCCGGACGCGTGGACGCCACCCCCTCGCGGCGCGTCCACAGAAAGTTGAAAAATGATCAACTTTTGTCGCGGACGCGAGGTGGAGGCTTACTACTTTTTGGCCAGACAATCACGCATTGTTTTTCGTCACGTGGCAGAACATGCTGAATAATGTTGTTTACTTGGCTGCTCACATGTTTTCTTGGTAACAATGTATATATGACCAAGAAGCCACCTTTCTGGATTTACAGGTCTAATTTACACGGAGATGACTGGCATGTATTGCATGCACCTTTCAGTAGTTTTCTACCCTGAGAAGCTACTATATCTACAGCGTACACATGAATCCGGGTCAATAAGTTAAATGTAGGTCAGCTTTTTCAGAATTTCGTGAACACATTTTTTATGTTTTGCGAGCGTTTTTTCCTCTTGTACAATATAGCAACAATAATCAACAGAAGGATCTTCTTCTAACTTGTCGAATATATACTTGTATCCATCATGGATTTAAAATTTCTGCTGACGTTAAGCTTCCACGTAGCACGTTGTAGTCAGCCACGTGTGTTATAGCTTTCACATAAAGGATGTTTTATGGTAGCGTCCAAGTTTATTCGTAACATACTGTGGATCTAGTAATTTTCGCGTGTTTAGATTTTCGCGAATTTGTGATTTTGGGACTTTACACGAAGTCCAAAATTCGCTAATTATCAATTTAGATGATAGTTAGCGCTATTATAATAGTAATTTCGCGTGATTATTTAATTCACGAATTTGTCCTCCTCGCGAAAATCAAAACCTCGCGAATATTACCAGATCTACAGTATGTGAACAGTCCCGCGCGTTAAGTCGTAAACATGTTGTCGTCGAACGCGCCTGCCGCGTCAAATCTGAACGGGAATTAGGAGGACGAGGATAAAGGTGGTTAGGGGGTGGGCGGGCAGCTTTAAGCCTTAAACCGCCGGTACTGATTATATTCGGGTTTTTTACATTTTTTATTAGCACATTGCATATATGACACCAAACAGGAAGATTTGTAAATAGTTGAACTCCATTTTGTCAAACCTGAATAATAGCGAGACACAACTTCAAGTGGGTGAAAATTCAAATTAAATATACTAATATTCCAAATTCAAATCCACTATTTCCATTTAGGGAAAAAGTAGCTTTATTTGATTCACCAGGTATCTCCCACCAACTGTTTAGTTCGATCACTTCTAGTGACATTTCATTTAGTCTGACATTTAGTCCTGATAACCTATAGTTCCAGCAAACACGATACGTTTACCTAACGCCGGATCAATGTTGGCCCTCTGTCTGCGACGCTGGCCCGGCATTGATCCAACATAGTACGGGCATGTTTGGTGGTATTCAGTGTTAGAAAATGAAATGAAGGCAATGAGTGGGATTTTAGGCCACCTCTGTGCACATAATTATAGAATGAACTGGGCCAGGAGAACCTCCTGAGGATGGTGAGGTAAATGAGATAGCACTGCCATCCAGACACAGGATTGCCTGCACGCTACCTCTCGGTCACGGAGGCTCCCCACAATATAGAATCTTTACGAGTGAGCGGGGAAGAAACAATTAGTGTCTTTGAAACTCTAAGACCAGAGTGGGGCTCGAACCCGCGATATCCGACTTTACTTTCCAAGCGGGCAACGTTGACCACTGCACCAGGCCCCCACCCCACGGTGTTAGGAGTAGGACCCACTCTGGGCTAACGAGCAGGAAGTGGGGGTTACATGTCATTGGTCCGACACACCATTAGTCCGACACACCATTGGTCCGACACACCATTGGTCCGACACACCATTGGTCCGACACACCATTGGTCCGACAATCCATGGTAGGCCTATAAACTGAAGTTGAGTCACAAGAAAACTTGAGTTGAGTTACAAAAAAACTTGAGTTGAGTTACAAGGAAACTTGAGTTAGACTACTAGAAAATTTGAGTTGAGATACAAGAAATTTGAGTTAAGTGACAAGAAAACTTGAGTTGAGTAACAAGAAAATTGAGTTGAGTGACACAAAATTTGGGTTGAGTAGCAAGAAAACTTAAGTTGTGTAACCTAAATCATGTAAATTGGAAAAGCGGCCGCACAAAAGCGTGTAGGTCTATATATTATAAAATATAGTATGCCAATTTGGGAAAATTGACGATTAAAATGGTTATTACATGTATTAGTCTAGTAGTCTATTATGGTATCTTTTCAAATGTAGATACAAATATTACTGGTAAACATGCCATAGGATTTTTTAAATTCATTTATAACACTAATAGGCCTAGGCCTACATGTGATTTTAGAGTTGTTTACAGCTGTGTCAAAACGCATGCGTTATGTTACGAAATAGGCTATAACACATACATACATATAATACATAGATAAATAGATAGATAGATATTTTATTTGACGACAGGAAGTCTATGCAGACTTATGCGTCATTAAAAATAAACAGTATAAAACATTATGTACATGTTTATATACAACAGGATTGGTTCCATAAAAACACATGAAAATTAATATATGCATGATATGTAAGCTTAAAACCAAATTATATTACATACTGAAACAGGTACAGGGTAGTTAAAATATTCATCATAACCAATTAAAATACAATTGAACAGCACTGTCATGGTATGTCTGTTTCCCGCACCAAAAATAGAGATAAAATAGCTACTGCATATAGCAAAAAAACTCTCTGGAAAGCGTAGAAAGAGCGTAAAAAAAACATTTAAGAAAAAAAAACATTGAACCTATTTTTGGAAACGTTAATGAGGGCGTCGAAATAAAAAAAACATTGGACATATTTCTGTAAAAGTTAATGAGGGCGACGAAATAAAAAAAAACTTTTGACCTATTTAAAAAAAAGTTAATGAGGGCGACGAAAAAAAAAACAAGCAAAAAAAAACATAGCTGGAAAAATATTTGTTATCTCTCGAAGCGAAATTGTTTTTTTTTGGAATGTTTTTTTTATCTCCCGAATTTTTTTTCGGAAATCGGCAACAATCTAATGCGCGCGCTGGGCAGAAAAAAAACATGTTTTTTTTTATAATGCGCGGCCTAAATCTAATGCGCGCGCTCATCTAGAACAGAGAAAAAACCATAGTGGCCTAAGAGTTATATAATGTACGAGAGTATGTATAAAAAGAAAATAATATGAGCCATTTTTTTATTTAACATGTTCAAAATTAAAAAAAAGTATTGTCTGTCCGTCGCACAGTCGAGGCACGTACGCTAGATTCGAAGATGTTACCGGTTATAGCAGAAAACTGAACCTGGGTGACAGTCGCAGCCTCCCCGGTAACAGACTTCACTAAACCGGCCTGGTCAATTAATCTCACATGAATCTAAGGTCTAGTAATAAGATAAAGTAAATGAATATATACATATAAATTTAGAAAGTACAAACTATCGCATAGAACCAGGTGACGTGTGATTGTTCCACATAGTAATACATAATGACGACTGGAAAGCACCACATATATAACAAAAAGTATAACATGAAAGTTATGAGACGCCCTTGAACCTGGTCAAGTTAATGGGTTCGGGAGTTGTCAAACTACTATTTTTCCAAAACCCGCATAAGTATATTTTGCGAGGGCGTTGATAATTGTATGGTTTTCGCTGCGCATGATAGATGTAAATTGAGTGTTGAAGTTTGTGATATATTTTTCGGCATCATCATGGCATGCATTTCGCCAATGCTATTTCAATTAAAACATGGGCTAAGTGCATTTAACATGAGTACTGTCAACGTAACATTCGTTATATCTCGACAAAACCCCGTTTTTAAAAATAACTCAGAACTTAAAAAAAATCAACAAATTGATATAATATTCGCTCCCGTCCAGTACAACGAGTTTAATCCTGGGATTTAATGTTGTCTTCAATCATTTGTATTAGAGAAAATGCTTCCAAATTGCGACACATTTAAGAGAGGACATGCCATATTGATAAATGTGCTAGAAATGTGTTGAAAACTTGTTTTTATTTTTAATTTATATCGGGGGGGGGGGTTTCAGATGATACGTGAGGGGGGGGGGGTATGAGTTTTTGCGGTTTGTTCGGTGAATCTCAGGAAAAAATCATTTGTTTGGTTATGCAAGGAAAACAAGTTTGGTCCGGTGGTAAAACTCATAGCCCCCCCCTTCCTCAACGTATCATCTGGTCCGCCCTTTACAGATCGGTAAATCGATATCCACCGGATGATTTGATGAGTATTTCAAGCAAGATAAAGTAGATTAATTGATAAGTATTTGTAATTTAGTTATGTCATTCAATGTAACAAGTATGTTGAGTGATTGTTACACATTCTCTCAATTTAAATTGAATTTTAAATATAAAGTAGGCCTATACTTGTCAAACTAATATAGAGAAAGGTTCTATATCTATACCGCTATATATATGGAACCTTTCTCTATTGTACTATTCAACAAAGAACCTTTTAAGAACCTGGCATTCTGTTAACCGATGTCATTTTTAACAATGACATTTTTACCGTTGTCTACATTATCCTAATAGATATATATTATATTACCAAATTTACAAATTTAATTTAATCGCAAATATGTAGACATATATGTCACTTGTTTGAGTCATTGTAAATTGTGTTGGGCACTTGACATTCATTCAAATAGCAAAATAAATAAAAATGGTTCCAGAATCTCCCGCCATTTGAACAAAGTTTATAAAACAAGTTCAAGGTCATCCTTGTTAGATTAGATGTGACTACGCTGTGTAACGCACACCTTAACCCCCCCCCCTCTAGATGCGTTACTTAATTGCTGAACGACCCTAAGGTTTGTCGGACCAATGGTGTGTCGGACCATTGGTGTGTCGGACCAATGGTGTGTCGGACCAATGGTGTGTCGGACCAACGGTGTGTCGGACCAATGGTGTGTCGGACCAATGGTGTGTCGGACCAATGGTGTGTCGGACCAATGGTGTGTCGGACCAATGGTGTGTCGGACCGATGGTCAGTCACCTGAAGTGGGCGGTGATCCGGATATTAACCCTTACAGTGCGGGAATCGATTTTAGTCGTCAGAATCGATCGTCTGTAGACGTCATAGTCTGACGACTAAAATCGATCCCCGCACTGTAAGAATAAAACTAAAGTGGATCACCGCTGAAATACTTGATTTAATGCGTAGGAGGGACTTTGAGAAAAAAGTAAATAATCATAATGAATACAAAAAGTTTCACAATAAATGTAAATTATTAATTAAACAGAGTAAGACTACATTTTATAAAGAAACAATAGATAAATGTAAGAATGACCCGAGAGAATTAGTAAAATGCTTCAATGAATTAGGAGTTAAAAATGTTAATCGTGAGCGAATAAGTAAAATAAAGCACAATGAAGTCATTACTGAAAATATAGCAGATATTGTTAATTTATTCAACTATAATTTTGTAAATATCAGAGACAAATATTCTACTATTCTTTCACAAACAAATCATACATTTTGTCCAATTAAACTCGAGCAATTTATTGAAAAGAGAGTTCCTCCAAATACCAGTTTTGAAATTCCTTTAATTAGTCACCAGTTTGTTTATAATTACATTAAAGATATGAAAGGAAACAAATCAACAGGTGATGATGATATAAGTGCAAGATTTATCAAATTAGCAGGTCTTTATATAACGGATTCTATTGTGAAGATTTGTAATTGTAGCATTAAAACTGGGCGCTTTCCAGACACTTGGAAAGTGGCAAGAGTTACCCCCATCCATAAAAAAGATTCTAGAGATGATATTTCTAATTACCGACCCATATCAATTTTACCGATAGCCTCAAAAATATTAGAAAAACATGTATCAATTCATTTGTATGAATATATGACATCCTACAATTTGCTTCACCAAAAACAATCGGGTTTTAGAGCCAATCATTCATGCGAGACTGCACTTACTCTCATGGTAGACACGTGGCTCTCAGCATTAAATAGAGGCAATGAAATCGGCTTATTGCTAGTAGATTTATGCAAAGCATTTGATCTAGTAGATCATAATATCTTGATTAAAAAACTTAAACTTTACAAATGTAGCTCCGTAGCGTTAAACTGGTTTAAATCTTACCTTAGAAATAGAAAACAGTTTGTAGTCATAAATGGTACAAAATCAAACCCATTAAATATAAAATCAGGGTTACCCCAAGGATCGATCCTGGGCCCACAACTTTTTATTATTTTTATCAACGATATATCTCTAGAAAAATACTTAAGTGACATCAACCTATTCGCAGATGATGCAGTTGAGAGTGTTGAACAGAAAATGTAAAAATAGGTAATACTAAAATTGATGAAGTAAACAGTACAAAACTACTAGGGGTTAATGTAGACAATACTCTCTCCTGGACTATGCAGGTCGCTCAGGTCAAAAAGTGTACCTCCTACCGTTCATTCCTGTTCACATCATAAATCCTTATCATACACAGGCGTAATTATATGGAATGCCTTACCAGAAAACATAAAATCTTCAAAAACATTTACCAAATTCAAGAACTTGTACATTAAAAAAACTTTAGAAGAAAATAAATATAGATAATATTAAGTAATTCGCCGATACAAAGTAGCATATATTGTTCATAAACTATGTTATTCAATTTTGTATATATATTATCATTATTGCTTGTACATAGCTTACACTGCTCTGCAGAGACAAGAGGCAGTATATGCTTACTTGTATAGTAAGCAGATGCTGCTTTTGGCCTTTGCACGGCAGTACATATGGTCGATTCCCACGAAAGTGATGCATATCGGCAAAAAAACGACTTTGTTGCACAGTCCTGAATTATTCAGTTTATATCGCAGACATATGGAGCTTTCACAAAAAATATATGCGAGCTCTTATTATACGATAGTTGCAACACGAATAGAGTTCATGCTCATTATTGAACACCAGAGTAACCCTACGAATGCATATTATGTAATATGTAAATGCCATAATGTAACTAAAACTTTGGTCGCAAAAAGTACAGCGTTCAAGCGGTAACAATTAGGTGGTAATGTTTAGAACAGTTTAATAACAGTTGCGAAAATTTGATACTGCACATAATGATTTGTAGCCAACTTCTACTCTGCTGCAAATAATCAATATTCAGAAAATTTATAAAAAAAGACATGTCAAATATAATATTTCTTTCGATTCAAGGCTTAGAGTGGAAATAGCAGTTGAATATTGAAATGTAAATGGAGCATCTTGTTTAAAATCATGATTTCATATCATTTGTTCATCTAAAAGTTTTTCTCATAGGTTTTAAAGGTGTATTCGTAGGGTTACAAATTTATATTTTATTGAAAAATAAGGCTATTAATTAACATAATTGTTGTGTTATAAGCGATCTGTATCGATAACTAACATTACTTTGACAGCCACATTAATAAACAATCAGAGAAGGATGGAATAAAGAGTTTTTAGCAACAAGGTGCGCGAGAATCACAAGAATAATTTATTTATTGTTTGTCACTGAATTAATAGTCAACATAAAAAATATACATACATATATCATTCACTTGTGAAAGGTATTTGACAGATAGAGCTACAATGCACAAAAAAGGGTAAAACTGGTGGCTATACGTCGATTCACAATGCTTATAACAGCTTTGTTTGTAGGGTTACGCTGTCATTTGTAGGGTTACTCTATCTAGGTGGGCTATGAAAAATCATCACAATACTGCAATTTTGACGGCTCATTATATTATATAAACACATGTGTGTTCTTCCGTATGATACTGCTCAATATCCAATAGATTTACCACGCTATGATTAACTTCACATAGACTATTGAGCAAAATATCTAATTTGTCAAATAATTTTATGTATTTCCAACTGGTGAAGTCAGGCAGTGATTATGTCGCTATTGTATCACACACGTTTTAAAAAACCACTTGTTTTGGCTTGCTTGTATATATTGTTTTTGAAAAATATCGTGTTTTTAAATAAAGGTCTCGCAATGCCAATTAAACACGTATTGTGTTATACAACATAGAAGCTATTTGTGAAATTGGTAACCCTACGAATGCACACAGTGGTGAACTCTTTTAGATGCCAGATATGTTTAAATTAATATTTCCAAAATTTGTAATACACAAAAGAATACTCGTTAGATATATTTTTAATATGATGTATAACACAGTATATTAACAGTAAATTAGCCTTTGCATTGGTAAGTTAAAATAATTTTCGAACGTTTTAAAAACGTGTATTTTATTTTGTGGATAGAAATATGTATTAGCTTGTTAAGTTTTACACCTTATAAGTGCTCACTATGATGTTAGCTTTATTCTTGGCCTGTTTTGCAATGAGAACAATATATATTTTTTAATCATTTAACGTTTTTCTCTTGTAGATAGTAACCCTACGAATACCTAACATTTGTGTAACCCTACGAATGACAATATCATCAGTCTCTGGTGGCTCTTCTATTACATAAGAATATTTTAAATGATATTGTCCACATATTGCCATGTCATGACATGATAATGCATCATAGATATTTAATTAACTCCTGTATTCTCCACACCTACACAGTGAAATATAGCACTGTGATAATTTGTAGGATATATTAAAAATTCAAACATTGCTAACGTTTCAAGATATCTATGTTAACCACTAAAATCTGACCGTCACGTACACTGTACCTTGGTTATTCTGTTGGACAAGGTGGTAAACCCCATGTCCTTTCATAGAATTCCACAGCTGCCATTTCTTTATTTAAAATTTGTAGGGGTACATATATTAAAAAAAACATAGTGTTCAATGGAAGAAATTAAAAAAATGGTATAATTTCCCGATACGTTACCTTGCCCATATTATACATTGGTACCACAAGTGTATTCAGAGAAAAAAGCTTGTGTTAATCTGTAGTAGTATTCGTTTTATAGAACATGAAAGCGCATTTGTATGGTTACAAAAACGCACTTTGAATTATTGCACCTATTTTGCTATTACCAACATTATTTTGTGGACATGCTCCACAATGAATTCGGTTCAGCAAATAAACAGCAAGCACAGCTCAGGTCATAGATATAATGTGTAAAATATTTATATTGTGCATTATTGCTTTACTCAGATATCATAACACAAGCTGTATTCGTAGGGTTACACGAGTTTTAAATTTTCAAAAAATATAAATCAAAAAAATTCAAATTTACAAAAGCAAAAAAAGTGTTGGCTATTGATTAGGTGCAGGTGCCGCGCTTCAGAATGCGTAATATAAAGGCGCTCTTTATTTTGAATATTGATAAAATGATCTTTTTCAAAATAAGGTCCAAATGCATCACTTTCGTGGGAATCGACCATATACATGTTTTAAAGACTCTTTTCTGATTATGCTGTATATATATTATTACTTTATTCATTATTACTGATGTATTATGTATTTTGTATTTTTGAATGTTTGAGGGCCCCAAGGAAGATGGGCAAATGCTCATTGGGTTTACCCTCTTTAAATAAAGATTTTATTATTATTATTATTATTATTATTATTATTATAATGGCCGTAGACCCATAACATAGGTTTTCAAATGAATCGGAAAGAGCTAACTAAGACGTTTATGATGGTTACAAATTGAAAATAACTCTTTGGTCTCCAAGGTTTACAATAAAAAATTCAGCGCTTCAAGGGTTAATGACCAGGATTCACACATGGATCTCTCCTGGTGTCAGAATAAGCCCCACGAGACGTTCACCCAATGCTGACTCCCACGGTGGCCTAACTTTGTCCCAGCATTGGATCAATGTCGTGCTTGCTGGGATACACTGGGAATGTAGCAAACACGAGATATTAACCCTTTGAGCCCTCACGATGCATCAAAGCATCATTTTACATCCCTGAAAACAGACTTAATTTCCCTACAACTAGGGGGTTGAGAATGAAAATTTCCAAACAACTGGTTTACCAATATATGGTAATTAACTCAAATTTTCACCCACTTCTAATCATCCTCATCCACTACAAGTCGAGAATTGCGACAGCAATTCGCGGCTTGTAGTGGATGAAGATGACAATGGTAAAGTCAGGCTTGCCGAATAATTTCTTAGGCCCGGAGGCCTGGAGCTTATTAAGTTTGTTGCGCCTGTGTTTGTGTCTTGCTTTGCGGCAAGAGGCGTACCGTGTGCGGGAAACAGTTGACATCTCCATGAAACAGTACTTATGAACAAGATAGATATTTTATTTGCCGACAGAAAGTCTATGCAGACTTATGTGCCATTACAAATGAACAGTATAAAATATATATGTACATGCCTTTATACAACATGATTAGTTCCGTAAAATCACATGGACATTAATATATGCATCATATGTAAACTTAAAACCAAATAAAACAAGTACAGGCTAATTAAAATATGCATCATAACAAATTGAAATACCATTAAACAGCATTGTCATGCTATGCTTATGTTTCCCGCACCAAAACCAGAGATAAAATAGCTAACGTTACTGATATAGCAAACAAACCCTCTGGAAAGCGTAGAAACCTAAGAATTATATAATGTACGAGAGTCTGTATAAAATAAAACAGCATGAGCCATTATTATATTTAACATGTTCAAAATAGGAAACAAAAATAATGTCTGTCCGTCGCACAGCCGAGACACGTACGCTTGATTTGAAGATGTTACCGGTTATAGCAAAAAATTGAACTTGGGTTACTGTCGCAGCCTCTCCGATAACAAATTCTAATAAACCGGCCTGGTCGATTGGTCACACATGAATCTAAGGTCTAGTACTAACAGAAAATAAATGTATTTATATTTATATTCAGAAAGTACAAACTGTCACATATAAACAGGTGACATGTGATTGTTACACATAACATTGTAACGTAATAGCAATAATAGTGACATGATGATGCATTTAAAAGATTATTTATGCCTTTCACGTAGGACAAGGCACTCACACAGAAAAAAGGGAGTTTATTTTAATTACTTATTTTAATCACGACCCAGGTAGTATCACACATTCGGAGTTGCAATGAAACAAAAAAACATTACCGACCTCATAGAAAAAGTCAGCTGACTTAGCATCTCTGAAATCATCCATAAGGCCTCACCACGTCTGATAACAATGGTGACGGAAACGTCCCTAAACGGCTCTAAACAGCCAAAATAAAATATTCCGAGAGCAACAGCCAGTCTGATATGTGACAATACTTAAGTCAGAAAACATATACAGTGTAAAATACAAACACATCGTGGCCTTGCAATAATGTACATATGGTCTATATGTTTCGACATGTGATGCGCCTCAGTCTCAGCAAAACCAGGCACAATTGACAGTCTTTGAAGATTGGAGAGTACCACATATATAACAAAATGTATAATATGAAAGTTATGAGACGCCCTTGAACCCGGGTAGTTGTCAAGCTACTATTTTTCAAAACAAGCATCAGTATATTTAGCAAGAGCGTTGATAATAGTATGTTTTTTTGCTGCTCATAATAGATGTAATCTGTTCAGTTTCGGATAGGGTGTTAAAGTTTGTGATATATTTTTCGGCCACAGAGAGAAAATCTTTTCTATCGTTCGAACAGATCAAAGAACAAGTCAAAAATAACTTTTGAAGTCGCTAGGTGACATACTTGCGTGTTTAAAAGTGTTAGGAAAAAATATATTCACGATTGTATTCGTGATTGGAGCTTAAAGGGATTAGATTGGACTAATGTTGGCCCAGCGTTGGGCAAATGTATCGTGTTATCTGAGTAGTGGCCTTTCTGGCGACGGGACAAAAAAGCGTCACTCGCATAGCAATGCCGCAGTGCTGCCTCAAACTATACAGCAGACCCAGCTAAGGAAAGTGAGCCAATGTTGGGTTGTTGTTGGGCCATTGTCAGACACGTTGGATCAACATTGAAGGAACATTGGGTGCTGTATAATCTGGTGTGATATAGAATATATTTTGTTTTGACGTCACTGGGGTTGATAATTTTTTCACATCATCTTCTGGTAGGACCCATAGATGTATGTTGGAATAGCGTCGATTGACCAGCATTGAAACAGCAATGGCCAGCACCGGCCGGGTGGTTCAGCATTCAGCGGGCACCGGGTTAGTATCGTCCTGACTTGTAGTGCACTGCTGGCAGGGCTTCACATGTTCAACAGAACATCCTTTTCTAGTTTAACCCTTTAACCGCCGATGCCGAATATATTCGGTTTTTCACCTAATTATTACCACATTCAATACCGCCTTTTAAACATCTTAAAGCCAAAATGTGACATCAATCAGCACGATTTGAAAAGAGTTGATCTCCATTTTGTCAAATCTGCATAATTTTCACTCACTTTAAGTTGTGGATGGCGTCAGCGAGACACAATATCAAGTTGGTGAAAATTTCAATTGAATAATTTGGCGGTTGAAGGGTTGATTAAAATTTTAACTACCGTGACCCACCATTTCAAGTGGGTAAAAAATTATCATATGTGACCCGCCATCCGAGAACATACATCCCGGCGGCTTTTTTCCAATTATTTATGACGTCATTAGTCCCGGCCGGGTTATTGCATTAATGTTTGTGTCCTAATTTGCGGAAAGGGAAACGGTTGACATTTCTGAGGAGCAGACCTTATGAAGATGTCAAATATAACGTTTGAGGTCGCTAGGTCATATAGTTGCGTTTTTAAAAAGTGCTAAGAAAAAATATATATTCACGATTATATTCATGATTATGGCCTTAAGCGATAAGATTGGAATACTGTTGGCCCAGCCTCACAGACGGTGGCCCAGCATTACATTAGCATTGAGCCAATGTATCGTGTTATCTAGGTAGTGGCTTTTCTGGCGATGGGAGGCGAAAAGCGTCACCCACATAGCAGTCCAAGCAAACACGGGACAATCACCCAATGCTGTTTCGATGACGGTCCAGCGTTGAAGACGCTGTACCAACATTGGAACAGTATTGAGTAAAACTTGATACTTGCATGTTGGTTTAATGCTTGTCCAGCGTCGCAACTCAGCGTTCCCAACACGATGCGCGGGGGGGGGGGGGGGGTTGACGGTCATGTAAGCCCCACGTAGGCCTATACTGATCTTTCGATCACCTGTTATAGATTACTTAACCCTTTAACCGCCAAATTATTAAATTGGAATTTTCACTCACTTGAAATTTTGTCCAATGCTGGTTTAATGCTGGTCAAACGTTGCAGACGGTGGCTCGGCATTGGATCAATATATTCTGATTGTTGGGATTGCCAATGTGTGATGATCACGTATTAGTGTTCAATGTAGTTCATTAAGCCTTTATTTTAACTAATAGTCTTTGGTTTTAATTTTCATTCACCTCGAGATATGAATTTTTGCAACACTTGCTTATCTAATATTGACTGGTAATAGCTTGATTTTTATAAAATACCTAAGTGTGATGTATTTATAAGCATGACAAAATGAAAGCCCACACCGCCATGCAGCCTATAGTCAGGAGCAAATACCCGTGATTTCGAGAGCACGGTATTAATTTAACATCCAAACCAACGCTGGCTGAGGTTCGGTCGCGGATGACAAGCATTTATAGTGCTTCTCTTATTGTATCTATTCAGTTCATAACAACAACAGTTACATGTAAATATATATATATAATAACCAGTCAGGCATGATTAACATTTCATGACGTCAGGCATAATCTCCGCCCCTTACTTTTGCATTTGGGAAAATTCATCCTAGTGGGTTAAAACAGGCAGCCGAACATATCTAATCTGAAACGTCATTTAAATAGATTGAAGGATGGCTTTGGCAGAGTAGGTCTAGGAACTATATGGTGTCTTTAACCCATACCGGTTTAAATTGACCATTGTCATTTTCATCGACTTCAAGCCGCGAGTTGTTGCCGCAATTCTCGACTTGCAGTTGATCAAGATGACTTAAAGTGGGTGATACATGAAAATATTGAAACAGTTCCATGACATTTTTTGATCTTAAACCCCTAGATTGTAGGAAATTAGGTCATTCTTCTGAGATACAAAATGATGGTTTAATGCATCGTGAGGACTTAATCCTACAGACGTCAGAATATGACGACTAAAATCTATCCCCACACTGTAAAAGAATAAATATTTATAATGACCGTAGACCCATAACATAGGTATTCAAATGAATCGGAAAGACTTACCTAAGACATTTATGATGATTTCAAATTGAAAAAACCCCTTTGGTTGCGATGTGTTTTACAAATTAATTGAGCGCTTTAACCGCCAAATTATTCAATTTAAATTTTCACCCACTTGAAGTTGTGTCTCGCTGACGCGATCCACAACTTCAAGTGAGTGAAAATCATTCAGATTTGACAATATGAATTTCAACTGTTTTCAAATATTGCTGATTGATGTCACAGTTTATCTTTAACATGCTTAAAATGTGGCACTTAATGTGCTAGTAAAAAATGAAAACCCGAATATATGCGGAACTGGAGGTTAAAGGGTTAAGGGGTAAAGGGTTAAAAATGCCTTTGAAGTGGTGAACTATTGTGAACCAATACCAGGTGTAGTGGTGTACCCAGAAAACACTGCGGTGGTTACAGGGACTGAAGTGTTGATGGTTAAGTTAATATAAGTTCGCACTTATCAGCAATAGAGGACCAGACACAATAGGCGAGTCATCGCTAGCCGTGTCGTCCTCTCCGAGGCCGTGGATTGATGTATTTGCTTTACCCGAAAAATTCAACATGGCGGTGACTGAGAGCGATCTGGACCCCAAGGCTCGAAAAATGTCCATAACTTTTTAATGACTGTTCGACCACTGAGCTTAGAATGCGAACATGGAACTGAAATGTTACTGATTCTAATAAAAACTATTTTCGACCTGAAGATAGATATGACCATCCAAAGAAATGTCCGAGATGGTTTTGTTGATCACCCCAGCATAAAAGATATAAAAAGCAATTTGGCACCTAACTCATCTTTCACGTTTAGGCATACTACAGAAGAAATTATTAAAGTTCTAAAATCACTAAATCATAAAAAGGCTACTGGGCCAGACCAAATTCCACCGGAATTGATAAAAATATCAGATCAAATGATCTGACCGGAATGACCAACAATGCTATCGACGAAGGAATTTTTCCTGACAGCCTGAAAAGGGCTCAAGTTACATCTGTATTCAAAAAGGCTGACAACCTCTCCAAAGAAAATTACAGACCTGTTAGTATTCTGCCATGTCTCTCTAAAATGTTTTGAGAGGGTAATAGCGAATAGACTCAATGAATACTTTGAAGATATATTCCATGAGTCACTTTCAGCTTTTAGGAGTGGTTACAGCTGTCAGGATACCCTATTAGCTTTGGTGGGGAAATGGAATTTAACCTTTAGGAATAATACATGTGCTGGGGCCGTTCTTATAGATCTCAGCAAAGCATTTGACTGTATGCATCATGATTTGTTGATAGCAAAGCTTGATGCATATGGAATAACCACAAACAGCTTAAAATTATTGAAATCGTACCTCACTAATCGACAACAGAGGGTCAAAATTGGCAACACTACAAGCGTATGGAAGGAAATTTAAAAGGGGGTACCGCAAGGCTCTATTCTTGGCCCGATACTTTTTAATGTAATTATCAATTCCATGTTCCACTTCATCACTAGGGCTGATCTAGTTAACTATGCTGATGATAATACCATATGCTCTGAACAACCAACAAAACAACATGTGGTTGAAGTTTTGCGGGCTGAATCAAATCTTGCAATAGAATGGTTCACCCACAATCTAATGCTTGCTAATCTACAGAAGTTTCAGGCATTATTCCTGAACTGTAAAGAGGAAAATTTTACATTTGATCTTGATAATGTTACTATAATTCCAGACGATGTTGTGAAACGTTTTGGTGTACACTTAGACTCTAAATTAAATTTTGAAAACCAAATATCACATATTTGCAAAAAAGCTGGAAATCATCTTAATGTTATAAAACAACTTTCTAAATTCATAAACAAAAATGGCACTTCTGTGGATTAGGCAGTATGACAAAGATGGAAAAAATACAGGAAAGGGCTCTTAGATTTGTACATGAGGACTATACTAGCGATTATATTGTTCTCCTGTCCATATCTAAGTTGCCCTCTTTGAAACTTGGTAGAGAAAGAAGCATTGCAACTCTTACTTATGAAATTATGCACAACCTTGCATCCTCTCATTTAAATGATCTAATCACCCAACCAGAAATTCAAAAATACTTTTGCCTTCTTTTAAGTCGACATGGTCTAAATTCATTTATGTACAAAGCACCGAGGATTTGGAATACACTCCCCATACAAACAGGAACAGCTTCATCTCTACCAGGTTTCAAGGTGTTTATTAGAAATGGAATGGGTACACCTATATGGGATCCTAAAATTTCACTATCCAATGAATTATAATGTACTTTTAATTTAATTTAATTTAATTTAACTAAATTATAAAAATGTAAGTAGGTTAATTTGTATGAGATAACAATTTTTGAATATAAATAAATAATACAAATGTATTTTAAATTAAAATATTATAACCATAAATATGGAAATGAAGTTATCTGTGATAAAATGCAACTGTGTGATGACAAGTATTTTTCAATTAATCTGATGTGTATTTTTAAGACTTATAATCTGAATCTTAAGGAATGTTAAATGTTTTATATATGCAATTATCTGTGATGTATTATGTGTTATGTTTGTCATATTGTTGATTTTCAAATAACGATCGGCTGACTACCTCTGGCTAATGTTTTATGTGAAATTAACCGATCTAAAATAAACTTTATCTTATCTATTTTATGTCCCACGATTTTGTACGAGGCTAATCTGTGGCCGAAACCTGTTGCAGCCACTCGGGCTAAGTCATCACGATTCTCTGATCACATTTGGTAGGCCCATCGATGTGTACGACAAATGAGTGACGCTCGTCACTAGGTAAATATTATTTATCAGTGAAACGAAACTACTGACCTGCTTTAACTAGCTTCAATCTGATTAAAAATCGGCGCCATGTGAATTCTATGATAAAAAATTATATTATCCATAGATATACGATATACTGATTGCGTGAGTGGGTGCCAAGCAAACACGAGACGTTGGCCCAATGTTGGGTTAATGTTGGCCCATCATCTTCGACGCTGGACCAACAATAACCCAAACATGGGGCCAACGTCTCGTGTTTGCTGGTTGGTTGTTGGCACAGCGTTGGGTTGATTAAGAACCATCCAGTCTTATTACGGCTTAGTAATATTAAGCTGATACTGCACATACAAGATGAGCCCGCCATCTATGATAGGATAAGAGATAAGAGAGACAGGTAGACTCAGGAAATTATACTGTCAAGGTGGAAGAAGTACAGCTCGTGTCGCAAGGCCACTCATGTAAATTTGAAGCGATGCAGAAGGTGACTATGATTGACAATATCGAATGACAACAGATGGTGCAGACGGGGACCTCAGCGCACTGACATCTTCCCGACCAAAGAGCAGAGATAGATAGTAATTTCCACACTATTTTTGCAAGCTGTCAGGATGAGTGGGAATGCAATGAAATGAATGGGGTTTTAAGCCACATTTATGCACATATAGGGTAAACTGGGCCAGGAGAGCCTCCTTGGGATGGCGATATGCATGAGATGACACTGCCCTCTAGACGGCCTAGCAAGCTACCTCTCGGTTACGAAGGCTCCCCACAATATTGAATCTTTACGAGTCAGCGGGGAAGAAACATTTTGTATCTTTGAAACTTGAAGGACAGCGTAGGGTTCGAACTCGCGAACGCTGATTTTCCAAGCAGGCAGCTTTAACCACTGATCCAGAGCCCCCGCCCATGCAGCATGTGTGGAATAACCCAGTAAACACGAAACGCGTTTGTATAACATTTGTACAATGTTGGTCTAACGTCAAAGAAGTTGGGCCGTCGTTGTAGAGATGTTATACAAATGTTTTGGGTTTGCTGGGCAACTAAAGTCGAACGTCTGAAAAGCACACTGTCATTTTAAAAGCCCTCACTCACATTGCCATTACACCAAGATCAGAAGATAATAATTATAATGACCTGTCGCGCTAGAAGACGGGTGAGGTTAAAAATGTCAAAAAAAAATATTTAGTAGATTTAATAGCTTGTTTTATATATTTATTTTTTTCTTTTGTTTTTAAAACGTCTACCTCTCCCAGATATAACAGGTCATTAAATGGCAAAAATTGTCGGCCATAAGGAGTTTATTCTGCGAATCTGACGTCCGTTGACGTCAGATTCTGACGTCTAAAGTTGATCCCCGCGCTGTAAAGATCAATATAACAATCTGTGTCTATTCTTATGCTGCACACCACATTACTCAAGCCAAGTGGTTATCCACATCTTCACCATCAATAAGTGGCTCATGTTTTATTTAAGAGGACGTAATAGGACTGCATGAATACTCACTGATCTCACGCAAGCAAGCAAGCCAGCAATCCAGCAAGCCAGCAAGCCAGCAAGCCAGCAAGCCAGCACGCAAGTATATAGTCAATTATAGTCATATAGTCAATTCATAGTATAATATAAAATATCTAGTTGAATACTTATGTTATATGGGTCTACGACCATTAGAAATAGTTTTACTCTTCCAGTGCGGGGATCGACTTTGTATTTCAAAATCTAACGTCTACAAACGTCAGATTCTGACGTCTAAAGTTGATCCCCGCGCTGTAAGGCTTAAAGGTAGTAGAACTAAATGTCAAGCTAAACATATGGGGTTTTCAAAGTAAATATTCAGTGTATATCAAGCCATCCCGCTATATATGAATAAATAAATATATGGTAATTATAGAGGCAAAGGGCATAGACATTTTGACCTTGAGGTAACAGTAATCACAGTGTCGTTCCTAGTTAAAGTCGGAACTTCTGGGAAGAGAGCGGATACCTAGCAAACATAAGTGGCTGAGCCAATGTCGGTCTAATGATGGTCCACCGTCTACGACACCGGACCATCATAAAACCAGCATCGGTTCAACGGCGTTTGCTTGCTGTGCAGTAAGTGGTGAGAGATGTGGTATTTCCGCTCAGTAGGAAATAATGTGTAATTCCCCTACATTACCTGGCTGATGTTTGTGTAATGATGTCTTGTATCGCATTGCAGCATTTATGTGTCGTGGGCGTTGGAAAAACGTAACCATAACGTTGAATATTTTTACTTCTCGTGTTAGTAGTAGAACATTTTCATTAAATAAACGAAATAATTTGTCATTTTGTGTGTTTTTTTCTATGATTCCATGGAATAAATAATTAATTTGTATGAGATGTTATTTTACATATTCGCATTTGCAGTGAGGTCCCTGCTTGTGCAGGACATTCCCACCTTAAATTAGCAGTAACTACCAATTTAGAGCGTTCTCAGAAAGAAAAAGAGATATTGCTAGATGTATTGTTATTCTCAGGATAAAAGAGCCGTGATTAGCCGTAGGTTGAAACTTACATGGTCTGATAAAATATACCGCCATCTGATCATACGTTGCCACGTTTCAACTACAAAAATATTTTTATAAGGTTTTCCTAATTATTTATTGAAATGCTAAGGTAACCATAATAAATGGGTATTTTTGTTATCATAATAATGTATTTAGTGTTTTTTCGAGGAGAGCAGGTAGGAATACGTCAACAGAATGTGATGCTAATGGACGGCCCAGAGGGAGGCAACGTCAGCCACTTATCTGCACGGTCACTTTACATTATTGTTTCCCTCATTTTTATCACACAAATCATCGGAATTATTCAAGTGCGTAGGTGATGCGAGTGGTGTGGCAAAGACAACACGTTGCCCAGCAAACACAAAGCATTTGTATAACATTTGTACAACGTCGGCCCAACGTCTGCGACGTTGGTCCATCATTGTACAAATGTTATACAAATGCTATGTGATTGCTGGGCTGCAAAACAATATAATTTCTACCTGATCAGTTATAGTTCATAAGCATACATGACTCTTATGTTGTAATAAATAGTATATTATTAATATCGGTTATTAAGTAAGTATATTGTAAACAAAAAAAATGTCAGATGCACGTACGCTTCTTGTCAGGGCTGTTCCATAAAAAAATCCGGGCTCCCCCCATGGACGGCAATCGTTTTTTTTTCGGGGACGGTGGTATACAGACAATTTTTAATTCTGGAGGGGGTGGTGGTTTCAATTGACACTTTTCCGGTGAGTGTGGTATTTTGTCAATAAATATTTCCGAGGTGGGTGGTGGTAGGCTAATCAACAGACTGAAATCCGCGGTGGTAGGTGTCTTTTTCTGAATGTTCACAACATTATTTTCATTTAATGTACATGTAGTTATAAGACGTTTAACTCTTTAAGTGCTTCATTACTACTTAACATTTTCCTTTCATTTGAAGTTGGCATTGCTCACGCAATTGCCAACTTCAAATGAAAGGAAAATACCTCCTCACTTAAAAATTAAACCTGCTAAATTTCACAATTTGAGCTTTACTCAAGATTTATACATGCATATTTGTTCAATTTCTGTCAAATTTTAATTGTGGGAAAACAGTATGAATGCGCTTAAAAGCGTCGCCCGCACTCAAAGGGTTAAGAACAATTTCTGTCTGAACATGTGCTACTGGTGTATCGGATTTAATCAGACTATCATATGTCTGTTACTTGAATTAAATCGTCGTCGATAATGTTTTGATTTGCTTTTGGTGTGAAGATGGTTTGTGGAGACTAAGTTGATATTAGAGGATTAGATTCATACCCGTGTGTCACATCAGTTGGCTGTAGTGGCTCCTGTCTGTATTTATGCAATTGAACTTGTAGTCACGTGACCATTGGAATCACGCTGTAGCGTCTAGCATGGTCACATAATTATGAAATAATGTGTAATTTTGAGTGAACACATGACATATTTCCTGGGTCTATTTAAGCCTATCATGAGTAAGAAAACAACTGAAGACGGACCAGCATTGGGTCCATCGTGAATAGGCTGCATCATGCTAACCCAGGAGCCGTGGTCTACACATTTAATTGTCATTAGTGCATGCATGGTACCGGTACCGTGTTAAGTTTTTAAAATTTTAAATAATGAAGGGCTTTTGTGACTGTTATACATTGAATGTTGATACGACCCACAGGGGCTATATCAGCAGCATATGCAAGACAAATTTTTAGAATTTCTATAAAAAAGCTCTGACATATGCGCGTTAAAGCCAAGCATGGGCAGTTTGCGTAGAAAAAATACTCATTTTTTTGCTAAAATCAGGTGCGGATCGAGGGGAAGGGGGGGGTTCGCACTATAAGCCGATATAGTATGGCATCCTAAATAAGCAGTCAAAAGCGTTATAAACAAAAAAGAACCAATCACGACATTTTAGGAAAACTATGTTAAAATCCGGGGTTGGTGGTATATGAGCCACGAATAAATTCCGGGGACTGTGGTGCTAAAAAACTCCGGGCTCTGTGGTGGCCCAAGGACCAAGATATCCGGGAGGAGTGGGGGTAGTTTTTCAATTGCCGTCCATGGGGGGAGCCCGGATTTTTACTGGAACAGCCCTGCACTGATGCTAGACCGCGGTATTTATGACACCACCACATCTTTCCACCGACATAGAGCCATTAGTGGTATTATCGAGCTGATGTTTAAGTGGCCTTTACTAGGTTATAGTATCAGCTTGCAGAAAAAAAAAATTGTCTCGTATCATCATATTTTCCTTGTAAGGATATAATTGCATGATCAATTTATCCTTGCATAATTGTAATTGTCCTTGAATGGTTATTTTTATTCTTCTATTATCGCCACTTTCCTTACAGTGTATTCTGTGAAACTCAATGACTTCGACCTCCTTTGTTTTCACCGAGCTGGCTGATACAATGAAGTATGGGGGAGGGTTCTTATATAACCTAGTTTTCATCGAGTGACGTCACTGCGTTTCACAGAATGAACTATGGGGGAGGGGGTGTTATATAACCTTGTTTTCACCGATTGCCGTCACTGCGTTTCACAGAATGTGGTTGTATTTGTTCTTCCATCATATATAGACTCGCTGTCCATGTCTTGTATGGTCGCATCTGTCCTTGTATGGTCGTATTTGTCCTTGTATGGTCGTCTTCGACTTTGTAACGTTGTACCTGTCCCTGTATGGGCATCTTTGGCCTATAGTATGGTCGTTTTTGTTATTGTATGTCGTATAGCTGTCCTTGCATGGTAGTTTTTCTCCTCATATAAACGTATTTGTCCTCCTCTGGTTACTTTATCTTCAAAAGATCGTCTCTCTCCCTGTGTAGTTGTACTTGTCCTTGTGTGGTCGTTTTCTTTTTTGCATGGTCATATTGCCCATGTATGATCATTTGTGTCCCTTATTGTCTATATTTGGATAGTCGATCTTGTCATTTCAATGTTCGCAGACAGACACACAAACACACGCGTCTGCTCGTTTACCATTTACATATGATCTGGAGACCTTGTCGCTTTAATAGCAAAACACACCAACGCGAACGCGAGCGCGATAATGCACGCGACGATTGACGCGACGACACACGCGAAAATCGCGTGACTGTCCACACACCAACGCGACGACCAACGCGAAACGTGAGGCGTTTTCCTCTGTTGCTAGGTCAGATTGCGGTGATGACGTGAAACCCGGGACGACAACCGGCGCGATGCGTGTCAAAAATGTAACAGTTTTGAAATTTATCGCGTCGCCCATCACGCTCGCCTACGCCGTCGCGCTGGTGTGTTTTGAATTGAGCAAATCGTTTGTTTGAAGCCTAACGCGTGCGACGTCGCGTTGGTGTGTTTTGGAATGCAATGCACTCAGTAGCATATTTCGAATTAATAAAATCAATATAAAATGGTGTGTTAAATCCTTTCGCGATTTTTATTTATTATTTAAAATTTTTATTTGATTAAATCCCCCATTATAGGGTGAGAACTATAGTCACAATTCTAATTTTGTGCGAATCTGAAAAATACATGCTTGTTAGGATAATGCAATGATTGTATTACATTTTTTTTTCTTATTCAACTGAAAAGTATGCTGTAAAAAATTATTTTACATCATATATTGATCATATTGAACTAATGAAATTCTAGATAGTTTTCCACACAATCTGAACCTTGATCAGTTGATGTGACGTCTAAGCGTGGTGTTTGTCAGCAGTCCGGAGTGATGTCATCAAAAAAACAATTATTTACTGGCTATAAATAAAGCTAATACGTTTTATTATTCACTTATTATTAACCCTTTCAGCGCGGGGACCGACATTATACTTCAGAATCTGACGTCTGCAGACGTCAGATTCTGACATATAAAGACCCCGCACTGAAAGAATTATAATATTTATAATGACCGCAGACCCATAACTTAGGCATTTAAATGAAGCTGAAGGAGCTAGAAAAGCCATTTATGATGATTTCAAATTGAAGAAAACCCTTCGATCTCCATTGGTTTATACATTTAATATATTAATGACTTATTAATACTGAAGATGCACACTACACTTGTCCTGACAATGACAATCGATCTGTCCTGTCACCGTTGTGTTGTCACAATCTGTAACCTGCTCTCTGGCGCCAGATGAATATTTACTCTTACTGCCACAGCCTAATCGCAAAGCGCTATTATCTATACCAGAGCCTAATAACAAAGCTCCACTCCATATGTCACAGCCTAATAACAAAGCTCCAGTCTCTATGTCACAGCCTCATAACAAAGCTCCTGTCTCTATGTCAAAGCCTAATAACAAAGTCCCAGTCCTTATATCCCAGCCTAATAACAAAATTCCGGTCCTTATATCACAGGATATTCACAGCCTAATAACAAAGCTCCACTCCCAGTTAGGCTGTGACATAGGACTGGATCTTTGCTATCAGGTTGTGACATAGGGACTATTCACAAAACCCCAGCCTCTATTTCACAGTCTAATCACAAAGCTCCTGTCTCAATGTCACTGTCTAATCACAAAGCCCCAGTCTCTTATGTCACAGCCCAATAACAAAGTTCCAGTCCCTATGTCACAGCCTAATCACAAAGCTCCTGTCTCTATGGCACTGTCTAATCACAAAGCTCCAGTCTCTATGTCACAGCCTAATAACAAAGTTCCGGTCCCTATGTCACAGCCTAATCACAAAGCTCCTGTCTCTATGTCACAGCCTAATGACAAAACTCCGGTCCCTATGTCACAGCCTAATAGCAAAGTTCCAGTCCCTATGTCACAGCCTAATCACAAAGTTCCTGTCTCTATGTCACAGCCTAATGACAAAACTCCAGTCCCTATGTCACAGCCTAATCACAAAGTTCCAGTCCCTATGTCACAGCCTAATCACAAAGTTCCAGTCTCTATGTCACAGCCTAATCACAAAGTTCCAGACCCTATGTCACAGCCTAATCACAAAGTTCCAGTCCCTATGTCACAGCCTTATCACAAAGTTCCAGTCCCTATGTCACAGCCTAATCACAAAGCTCCAGTCCCAATATTACAACCTAATCTCAAAACTCCAGTATCTATGCCACAGCCTAATCACTAAGCTCCAGTCTCTTTGTCACAGACTGATAACAAAGCTCAAGTCCCAAAATCACATCATGATGTGTGACCAGTACACATCATGATAAACATGCTCCTCTTCAAACTAAAAAAGTTGTTGAGAAGGCTCCAACGCCATGGATGACGTCAAAACTACTAGATTGTAAAAGATCATGTCGTCAGCTGGAAAGGCGTTGGAGGAGATCACGCTCTGGTTATGACAGATCAAAATACCGCAACTATCGAAATTTATGCAATCGTTTTATGACAGAGGCCAAATCTCAATATTTTTCAAATCTCATAGACGAAAATTCTGAAAACCCTCGCCGCCTTTGGGACACCATTAACAATATTTTACATAGAACGCCATAGAACTGCAGCACTGCCGGAATCAAATAATGTAAAGTCCCTTTGTGAGCATTTCGCAAAATATTTTTGTGACAAAATCAGAACGATCCGGGCCAATTTTTCAAATCAGGTGAATGATGTACCATCTGTTCAGAAGCCTAAAATAAGAAATAAACTTTTTAATTTAGAACCAGCATCAGAAAACATGGTCAGGAAGATTATTATGAAGTCTGCATCAAAATCATGTGACCTTGATCCGATTCCAGCAAACATCCTCAAAGCCTTGTTGGATATTTTAATCAAACCCATAACAACAATAATTAATTTATCTTTAGAATCTGGATCATTCCCGCTGTTATTCAAAGAGGCTCATGTCACACCTTTACTGAAGAAATCAAACCTTACTGGTAATAACCTCAAAAATTATAGACCAGTCTCCAATCTAAGTTTCATTTCTAAAATTATTGAAAAAGTTGTTTCCAACCGTTTACAAGCTCACATAAACTCCAACAAATTGAACAATTCTATGCAGTCTGCTTACCGAAAATTCCATTCCACTGAGACAGCCCTGTTAAGAGTTCACAATGACATCTCAGTTTCTCTTGACAAGGGCCATGTCACAGCTTTGACTTTACTTGATTTGTCTGCGGCGTTGGATACTATCGACCACAACACTCTAACAAATAGACTAGCTGAGTGGTATGGTGTCTCTGGAATGGCGTTGGCTTGTTTTAAATCCTACCTTTGTGGCAGGCATCAAAAAATTAAAATTTAAAAATCTTTTTCTGACTCTAGTTTGCTTGAGCATGGAGTGCCGCAGGGTTCTGTACTTGGCCCTCTGCTTTTCAGTTTGTACACCGCTCCTCTAAGCACTATTATTTCAAGTTATAGATTGAGTCATCACTTATACGCCGATGATACACAAATTTACATCTGCTTAACAGGTGACACAGCTACTGAGTCGTTAAAAATGCTTCAGAGCTGTATTACCGGGGTATCTGCTTGGATGGCTCAATCTAAACTAAAACTCAATTCTAGCAAGACTGAGTTTCTTCTCATTGGCTCGAAATCGCAGAGGGAGAAGTTTGATAAATTTCCCCCCCCTTGCGGTTTTGGACAATGAGATGAATCCAGCAGATTCCGCAAGGAATTAGGGTGTCTTTTTTTACAGTGGTTTGAATTTTCGTCAGCACATTTCACAGGTGTCCAGGTCCTGTTTTTATCACATTGAAGATCTTAAACGCATCAGAAAAAGTCTGCCTCTAGCTCTAGCAAAACAAATTGCAGTGACACTAGTGACCAGCAAACTGGACTACTGTAACTCCTTATTACACGAAATTCCAGCTGAAGATCTACAGAAATTACAGCGTGTTCAGAACTGTTTAGCAAGGGTTGTGACAAAGGCTCTTCGTTTCAGTCGCTCTATTCCTCTATTAAAATCATTACATTGGCTTCCAATCAAGTTTAGAATGCAATTCAAAATATGAACTTTTGTATTTCGTTGTCTCAATGATGGTCAACCATCTTATTTATCTAGCCTTCTTTTTTCTGCAGACTCTGTAAAACATCTGCGATCAAACAACACAAATAAGCTCAAAGTACCACGTATCAGAACTAAGTTCGGTGCTCGTGCCTTTTCTGTTTCTGGTCCTACTCTCTGGAATTTACTGCCTGCACACCTTCGTGTAGCTAAAAATATTTCCTCTTTCAGAAAACTGTTTAAAACGCATTTCTACGATCTGGTTTTTCCGCCCTAGCTCCTCTGCATCCCGGCTCCCAGATGACGACCATGCTTATTTCCCTCGACTCTTCTTTGGAATTTGATAAGGATGGATTGCGCCTCTGAGCTCGGCCCTCCGAGGAGTTAGGCACTATAGAAGTTTTTCATTTCATTTCATTTCAAAGCTCCAGTCCCTATGTCACAGCCTGATAACAAAGCTCCTGTCCCTATGTCACTACCTAACAACAAAGCCCCGGTCATTTTTTCACAGCCGAATGGCAAAGCCCCAGTCCTTATATCTGAGCCTAATAACAAAGCTCCAGTCTCTACGTCACAGCCTAATCACAATTAAGCTCCAATCCCTATGTGACACCCTAATCACAAAGATCCAGTCCCTATGTCACAGCCTGATCACAAAGCTGCAGTCCTTATATCAGAGCCTAATAACAGAATATATCACAGCCTTATATTTGTGTCACTGGTGACGTACACGCTCTCCCAGCATTTCAAGCATTTACAGCGTCTATAAATTCACTGGAGCATAGCACAATATAAACGAATGACTGGATAACACATGGCGTCTTCCTCACCTGCTCACGGCCATCTAAATATCTCGTCTCTCACTTGACAAAACAATCTGTATTAAACTGTTGTAAACACATCTAAGGATTTAAGGTCGTTAAACGTTCTACGATTGAACGTTCTATTGGTTGAACGAAATATCTTTCTTATTTATTATTGCCTCCCGGCTTTGATTTTATAGCGCAATCTGATTCTGACATCACAGCAGAATGTATCTCTTGCCTTCAAACATGTTTTATTCTGAGTTCACAAAACAAATTGTTCCTGGTGTCTTTTTTTAACATCACAATACATTCTGCATATGAATTCGCACACAATATGTCTCTCACTTAACAAACAAACTCTTTTTCTGACTTCACACTCAAATGTGTTTCTCATTGACGCTAAAATTTACCTTTTTGTTATTGGCGTCACGACGCGCAACTATATAAATGATTGCGAAAAGAAAACTTTTTATGACTGATGACACAATACAATGCAATATAATCATAAGAAAACACGTTTTTCTGCATTTTTAATTCACATAGTCAAGCAGCCAGCACGCGATATCTAGCAAAAAAGAACTTTACAGGTTTTTCTCACACAGCTATACGACATCGAAGATCGAAGTGCCTGTCACACCTTGGCAAACACGAATAAGATGGTCGATGTCCCCTACAATGCTAAATAACGCACTCGGTGTTGACAATGGTAGACGATGAACTTGCGATCTATCCATGGCATTGTTATCATCGCCAAGTTACGATGTGTACCGGGGGTACTTCTGATTCCCCTGCTGTAAAATAACATTTCTATTTTACTTGTAGAAGCTATGCCAGCTAAAGTATAGTTGGTAGCAATGTTCTGCTTCTGTCTACAGTGTGTCCACTCAGGATTGTGTTTTTGTCACATAATGTGTGTACCTGGGTCTATATACATAGTTCCTTTGTCATCAAAATCATGATATTGTATTTCTGAAAAAATATTTTAATAAAAATCACCTTATCTGCTGTATTAAAGGTCATTTGTTTACAGAAATATTGCTGAAAATATATTGACATAATGTGCCATACTAGAGAAGTGGCATTGCATATTTGGTAGTTGAAGGCGTAAATTATTCCTTAACCCTTTCAAGCCTGAATTTACCATTGTCATCTTCATCCACTACAAGCCGCGAATTGCTGTCGCAATTCTCGACTTGTAGTGGATAAAGATGGCTTGATGTGGTTCAAAAATTAAAGAAAATTACCATGTATTAGTAAACCAGTTTCATTGAGATTTTCGTTCCAAAATCCTTGGTTGTAGGGAAATTAAGTCTGTTTTCAGGGATGTAAAATAATGCTTTAATGCATCGTGAGGGCTTAAAGGGTTAATTTTAGATACAAGTTGGCATGATTACCATTATTTACGCTAGGTTATCCCTCCGCATAATGTATTACACATATTCATATCCATTGGGAAAATTGTAAATCTACAAACTTATTGTAGAAATTATAAATGGCCGTGTGAAAATGACTTTTAACGCGATTAACAGTTCCCTACTTATAACTGTTAAAGTATGTAAAGTTATATCAATAATCATGAAATAGAATGTATCGTAATGTTGATAAATGGGTTCATAATTCAACATGTAAACTGTTATTCTATTTTAAGTTATCCATCATTATATTCAATAATTTATTAATATTCATGAACCATACATGAAACCTTCTGTGTATATTTTCATGGTTATTTGGTTAACGGCGTCTTCATAGATATCATCATGATTATAGCAGCTGGGAAAACTGACAATAAATCTAACTATTTTCAAAGTTTAAATTATATTTTGTCAAAATAGTAATTTAGCATTTACAAACAAGTATAGTAGTCTCCCCCCAACCAAGGAGCGATTGACTGACGTGACGGGATGGGGTGATCACTTAACTCCGTCAACCAGTTGTTATTTAAATTAGGGGGCCTCTGATGCGATCCAAAACAAGAGGGTGAGAATCAATTGTAGTTTTAACAACGCTGTCTGTATATCTTATATCTCGCTGGTTAAAAAGTAGGCCCCTACTTTTGAAGTGATAACAGTTTTGCAAAATAATGGACCGTGTGATTTGCACAAACCATCGAATAAACTCATTATAACAAGATGAAAAATGACAGTAAAAGGTCAGAGGCATGCAATTTAACAGACTGAACAATTTTGCCTACACTTGCAACATTAGCAAATGGAAGCTATACAAATTTGAAAAGACACCATGTAATTAACCCTAATTATGCTTTTGAATTGTTTGTTTCTATTTTTCTTTCATTTACACCTGGAAATGATGCCGCAATTTCCATCATTAAATGACGAAAAGTATTATCTAAGTATTATCGATTTTTATCTAAAATAAGCATCTTTCACGTTGAATTATGTGGTTAACTGAGCATGTAATACAGACTTTTTGATTAATTTCAATGATATTTTATTTTCCTTCAAACGTAGCTGGCCAGCCCGGCTGACCAGCTGCCTATTGAAAAAAAAACACTAGAGGCACCAGTTCGATGTTTGCCGGGCGACATTTGTTATGATCACGTTAAGAAAATATAAACAATTAAAAAATTGAGTCGAACTGGTATGAACAGTATAAGCGGCCGCCAATTTGTTCGAATTTCTCGAGTCTATAAACAACATCCAGCTCCCTGTCTCATGCTGTCACGCATCCCGTACGAAACGTAGATGAGACCGTATATATATAGGTCAAGTTTTAACTCTTTTAACCCTCACGATGCATCAGAGAATAAGTTTGCATAAGTGAAGAATGACTTAATTTGGTGCTTTTAAAACGAGCATGTTCATGGAACTGTTTCAATAATATCGTTGTCGTTTTTTTTCATTTTCCACCCACTTCATATCATCTTCATCCACTACAAGTCGAGAATTGCGACAGCAATTCGCGGCTTGTAGTGAATGAAGATGACAAGGGTAAATTCAGGCATAAAATGACTTTATGACTTTATGAATTTTTATTGATCGTTGCCTAATGGCATTATGATCACACGTGACCCCGTGAGGAAAGAAACTGACATTCGCAGTGCAGTGCAGAAATTTATTTACAATGGATAGAGAGTACATCAGTGGTTATATAGAGTGGGGTTCGCGTGTGAATTAAACGCTGGGGGAGAGATGACGGGTTAGGTCTTCCTTGAAAGACTGCACCGTTGGAGTCGCACACAGACGGGGTGGCAGTGAATTCTAGTCTGTGATTGTTCGGGGGAAGTAGCTGTATTTGTATGTGTCTGTTTATGTGCTGTTGTCTGTATCTGTAGCTGTTTTCGTTTATGTTTGAGGTGTGGCGTGTAGTTCTGAGGGGTATTTGTAAATAGGGGGGAATGGGGATGGCAATATTCTGATGGCAAATTTTGTAGAATAATACTAGTCTACTTTGTAGACGTCGACCGAAAGAGAAGGCCAATTTAGTTGTTTTTGTAAGGAAGAGACACTTGTGTAGTGTGAGTAGTCATGATGCGTAGTTGTGTATTTTGTTAAGGTTTGTGTATCTTTTGCCGTGTGTGGGTCCCAGATGGCTGATGCATATTCAAGTTCAGGTTTGACTATTGTTTTGTATGCCTGTGATTTTACAGTTGTGGAGGCTTGTTTGAGGTTTCTTTCTAGCATGTTTAGTGTCTTCTGTGCTTTGTTGGTTGTGTTCTGTATGTGTGTTGTCCATCTGAGGTCTGACGGTAGTTCTATGCCAAGATATGGGTGGTGCGTAACTGGTGTTACCGGTGTGTTGTCCATTGTGTAGGTGTATATGATGGGCTGTTTCTTTCTGTGGGCATGTAAGGTGTGACATTTGTTTATGTTGAATGACAGTGGCCATGTGTGAGACCAGTCAACTCATTTCTGAAGATCTTGTTGAAATTCTGAACAATCTAATTTTGAATTTATTTCTCCGTGAAGTACGCGGTCATCTGCAAAAAGCCTAATTTTTGAATTTATGTTTTGGTTGATGTCATTGATGTAAAGGAGGAACAAAGGAGGGCCGACGACTGTTCCCTGTGGCACCCCGGAGGTGACTGGTACCGGATCAGACATTTCCCCATCAAGAACAACTTCCTGATTTTTAACCAATCATTGATCCACTTATTGGTTTTACCTTGAATTCCATAATTTTGTAATTTTGAGATTAGTTTGTTGTGCGCCACGTTGTCGAAAGCTTTTGAAAAGTCCAAAATGATTACAGATAAAAGGATGAAGGATAAAATATTCAGTGAGGTCAGTCAGCTATCGTTAAGACGCGCAATGCCCATATATAGACTATTAGGGTCGATATGAGTGAAGCCTGGAAAAAAATCAATACAAGCTGAAAATTTCAGAAAATGTTCTGGAAACTATCCCCTACAGCATACTAAAAGTCCACAAGAATTCACCCTGGGTCTTTGAGAAATTCAAGATGGCGTCGAAGATGAACGCCTATTTCACTATTTGTCATATATCGAGATTCAATTATATTATCATAGAAACGTAAATAAAGAGTCCAAACATATTTTGGGGCGGGGAGTTCGATCTTGACATTCGTTAATCAGATAAGTTATTTGTTGTTTACATTGCAAAAAATCATTAAAAACGTCTGTTTTCTATATATGCGGGTCTATTAATGCAAACAACCACTCATACCCTAAAAACATTCTAACAAAATTTTATCTAGTGATTTTATAACCTATGGGATGTATTTAATAGCAGGAAAAAAGTATATCAAAATCTGACTACCGGAAAGGTGTTAAACCCAAGATGCCGACAATGACTCAAAAAGAAGGAATTTTTTTATGAATAAATTAAGTGCATAACTGTTGTTTTATGTTTACTCACGGTTTTAAATGTGGTAAACTTCCGAATTATAATCATACTACAAGCTTCATGTGTTTGTATATAGTCATGTATGTATAAGAAAGTTCTTGGATATACAGCAGTTATTCCGACATTTATTAATGTAATTTGCTCGAATATTTTGTGACTGATTACCAAAAAACAGCAGTATTGGTCGATATTGTGGAAATTGACTTATTTTCTAAAAACCCTGTTTGCCCTTTCCAAAAAGATATATTTTAGATCATACAGTTGTAGCAGTTGTCATTGATACAAGGTCGAATATCTAATGACTCTGGGAGTTATATTGTGAAAAAAACCCTTCTTCTATCAAGCTGAAACATGTGGTTATACACATTCCCACCACAACCCCCCCCCCGCCGCCATATCCCCGACATGAAGAAGGAACCCCTTAAATGCTGAATTATTGATTCAAGGGCGACATGGAGGCTTTAAAAAGCAATTGGGAGGCCTTAAGGAACAAGGAAGCGGTGCTAAAGCGCGGCAACGAGACGTTCAGGGCGACAGGAAGGTGTTAAATGGTGATGGGATGCCTTAAAATGGGATAGCGAGGCACCAGAAAGTGACGAGTAAGCGTTAAAGGGTGACTGAGAGACGTTAAATGACGATGGGAATGTTTTGAAGGGCAATTTGAAGACGTTAGAGAGCGACTGGTGAGCGTTAAAGGGCGACAGAAAGCATTAAAGGGCGATAGGAAGGCGTTGAAGAAAACGTTTTTTAGTCCAAATATGACAATTAGTCATCAAAATATTACGAAATAAATGCAGAAAAAAACACATAAAAATTTGTATTGAACTTGCTTTCTATTTTTATTTGTGGAAAAATCCTAATCAAAATCAAATTAAAACAAGGTATTACAGTGGTTGTTATTTTTTTGTTAGAACCATTTCTTCGCTCATTTGACCTTGAAATTGCCATTTCGACTTTAAATATAAAGTGGAATCTCTAAACTAATATCGAAATGGATTATCCAGTAGGTCAGGTTATGTCGGTTGCATTTTTTACACGAAAAAAAGTATTACACTTGTTTTCAGCCTTACTTTGAAAAAATCGTATGTTGGTAACTTGGCTTTAATATTTACGTTTTGAAATTCAAGATTAATACAATATGTTTTTTTCCATTCAAAATCCCATAAAAATGAGGTATTACACACGATCCTAGTTTTATTCGGAAAAAAAAACTTATTTTCGATTACTTGACCTTGAAATTGACATTTTGCCATTGAAGATGACCTTAAGTTATCCAGATAATTACAATAAATGGATATTTCATCCAAATTACACGAAAAACAGGTTTTACACTTGTTCCTACCTTTATGCTTTTGCTGATTGAAACCTTGCACCATTGTTTAATATATGATCACGCATATTTAGGTTCAAGGTTTTAATATATGTAAAAAAAATGATTAAACATGATATTTTCGTGTGTTGAAATTTAATTCCTCACCTCCATCAATGTCATTTTAAGATGATTTTTAGCCCAAGATGTGACGAAATGTAAAATCGGCGGCCATCTTGGACGCCATCTTGAATTTATCAAGAGGTTAAGGGTAGATTCTTGGGGACTTTAAGTATGTTGTAAGGGATAAATTCAGAACATTCTCTGAAATTTTCAGTTTGCTATGAATTTGTTCAGGTACCAGGCCTAATACTCTTGGCCTATAATGGTACATAGGTACATGTTAAATCAAGAGATCGGCTTAACCACCCCAGAAAAACCCCACCGTGGACCCACGTCGGGATAATGTTGGGCCAGCGTTGGAGACGGCGGACCAACATCACCCCAACATTGCATCAACTTATCGTATTTACCAGGACTATTGTTCCCAATACAGTCAATGTTGATGATTAAAAAATAAACCCCTAATATTGATTATAAAATAGTAGGATTTAAATTAATCACAAGCATCTACGAGTAAAAAAAAATTTTTTTTTAATTTTTTACGTCAGAATCTGAAGTCTGTAGACGTCGAATTCCCACGTGGAAAGAAATAAAATATTTCTAATGGCCATAGACCCATAACAAAGGAAATCAAATGGAGCGGAATGAGGTAACTAAGACAATAATTTTATGATGATTTAAAATTGAAAAAGTCCTTCGGTTTCCAAGGTTAATGCAAAAATAATTCAGCGCTGTGCAGGCTAACGCCTAGTCTGCGTGCTGTAAACAGCTAAACGTGTCACCTCTCTATGTGTACTGCGGTTAACCCTTGTCCTGCTAGACCCGGATATATACGGTTTGAGGCATATTTTAAGCCAAATAATATGTCACTGAAATGGACAATACAGTTTGTGGTAGATGCTCAGTTAGTAAAATAACTCAATTTAGAGGATGTATATTTTCGAAAAATATCTATATTTTTCGTCATTTGAAGCTGGAAATTGCGTTAGCAATTCCAGCTTCAAGTGACGAAAAATACAATTGAAACAATTCAGCAGGACAAGGGTTATTATTAGACATGTTAACCCTTGACGTGCTAACCACAACATTAATCGTGCGCAACATTTTTATTATCACCTCAAAAAACACATCTTTCGAATGTGATATCTGCCTCATATAGTGAAGGATTATATGATATGACCTGAACAAATTGCAACAGAAACTATCGCAACTGTTGGCATCACGGTGTCGTGTATAAGTGATTAGAGTTGTCGAAAGTATTGAAATCCATGACGACATTTCCCTCATTGTCATTTATGTAACAAAGGCTATTTATGGATGCATGCATGTATTCTTATATGATGCTCACACAAATGGTTCAGAACTATTCAAAATCTACCCGCAGCTTTGAATTTATACATACAACATTAATTTGAATTCAATTCGATGTATAAAACAATGTGAATGCACCACAATTTAAAATGATTGCCACATTATTTATTATAAAAAGAAAAGTATATAAAAATAAACAACATTGCAAAATTTGTAATCAGTGTAAGACATATTCAGTTAGTTCAGTTCAGTTTTGTTACACTACTTTATTCACACATATTTCTATTGTCTATCATAATATCGTTTCAAAATTAATTTCCATTCGTGTTAAAAGTCAGTGTAGCGTATACACTAACCCTTTGCCTCCTGTTAACCCTTTCAAGCCTGAATTTACCATTGTCATCTTCATCCACTACAAGCCACGAATTGCTGTCGCAATGCTCGACTTGTAGTGGATGAAGATGACTTGATGTGGGTGGAAAATTAAAGAAAATTGTCATGTATTCGTAAAGAGTTTCATGGAAATTTTCGTTCTAAAACCCTTGGTTGTAGGAAAATCAGGTCTGTTTTCAGAGATGTAAAATGATGCTTTAATGCATCGTGAAGGCTCAAAGGATCAATATTGTTTGCAGTGGGTGGCATTTAAAAAAAACCCATTGTGATGCGAGAAGGACAGGAAGGGACTAGTGTCTTTTTTGCCGCAATTTCCCCCATGTTTTCTTATATGCAATAATTTAAATGTAACGAAGACGTAATTTTTGACCAAATATGATAAGTATTGTTGGCTTTGTACAACACCGCAAAATGCTATACTATTTTTTAATATATTTTAGAATTAAATAGCTTTCAGTTGCCACGCAACACACAATCCACAATGTTATCGATATTTATTCGATCGGAATTTGATATTACATTGCTCAAATACCAATTTCTTATTAGAATCGATTCAAAAATATAAAACAAATTTAAAACACATTAAAAATTGCTGACTGCATGAAAAATCATTATTTATTTACCCATACGGCATTGGAATTAAAAACGAACTTTTGCTATTTCATTTATTTTACATTTATTTTGATTATTTTACATTTATTTTTATTTCCAATCATCAACGGTATCACATATTACACTCTCGTGAAATCGCACTTATTTCCCCACGATGTTGGGTCCTTCACCCATTATTTTAAGATAATTATATGTCATGTCGAGACGGAAGCTGACTAACCTTGCCCTCAGGATACTTAGCTGGGAAGCTATTTTTTGCTTATTATAGCACGATAATTTGTCTGTATTTGATCAACAATAACTCTCCATTCCCGGCTTAGAATGTAGTGGTCGAGCAAAGCAAATAAGGTAGTGGTGTGTTTTAACCCTCTAAGCCCCCACGATGCATTAAAGCATCATTTTACATCCCTGAAAACAAAGTTAATTTTCCTACAACAAATGGTTTTAGAACGAAAATTTCCATGAAACTGGCTTACCAAGACGTGGTAATTTTCTTTAATTTTTAAAACACATCAAGTTATCTCCATCCACTACAAGTCGAGAATTAATTCGCGGCTTGTAGTGGATGAAGATGACAATGGTAAATTCAGGATTGAAAGGGTTAATGAACTGTTCTTGCAACATCATAACCCACAAAGCGCTGCCATATTTTTGTGTAACCCATGGAGACCAATGGGTTTTATTCCCTTTGAAATCAGTATAAATGTCTTAGTTATCTCTTTCTGATTTATTTGAATAGCTATGTTAAGGGTCAACGGCCATTATAACTATTTTATTTCTTTCATTGCGGGGATCGTCTTTAAAGGGACTGGCCCAGGCTAAAATCATCAAAAAATAAGTGATTTTATTCCGGCTTCTTAATATGACCATATGATCAAAACATGTCCATAGACTAGAACTGCAAAAGTTTTTTATTTTTTGTGCTGCGCATTCACCAGTTAGGCTAGATATAGAGACGAAATTTCTGATTTCTAATTATTGACAACCATGGCAAAAAATTAGAAATACGTGTGTTGCCGAATTATTTCCTTCTATTTTTCCTGCATTCGAAGCTGGAATTGCCAACACAATTTCCAGATTCAAATGATATATATCTTAAATTGAGTTATTTGAATAATTGAAAATCTACTACATGCTATTTTATCAATATGTGAACATTTTTTTTGGTTTGAAACGTGCTTGAAGCCGTACATGAAAAAGGCCAGCAGACAGGAGTCAGGATAATGAGAGTGCCGTCTCTTCCGGAGGAAGCATGGCTGTTATGGCTGTCTCCACATCAATACAAGGCGTACATGTATATAGTCCTCTGTGATCCATCATTAACAAAGAGAAAATCAATGTATAGGTGTTATGTAAGATGTTATCAAGCAGAATAAAATGGTCCATCTATTAGCTGTATACAAATAGCTAGGATTAAAATTGTTGTCCTATGTGTCATCAGCATACTTATATTCAACTAATAAGAACCCTTAAACCGCTAAGCGACTATTGTCGTTTTTAACCCTTGTCCTGCTAGACCCGGATATATAGGGTTTTAAGCATATTTTAAGCCAAATAATATGTCAATGAAATGGACAATACAGTTTGTGGTAGATTTTCAATTAGTAAAATAACTCAATTTAGAAGATGTATATTTTCGAAAAATATGTATATTTTTCGTCATTTGAAGCTGGAAATTGCGTTAGCAATTCCAGCTTCAAATGACGAAAAATACAATTGAAGCAATTCAGCAGGACAAGGGCTAATCCGTTTATAAATTCGTTTAAATCGCAGTTATTGGAAACAAAGAGAAACATCCCGTCAATTTGTGTACGTTATGTAGCTGAAGTTTCGAAATAAAAATGATCAATCTATTAATTTCATACAAATATCTAGAATTACAATTATTGAACTTTATATCACTAGCGTACTATATATTCCATTAATTTACATGCATAGTTATAGGCCTACTTTGAGCACTTCTGAATTTCAAATTTAAAAATAGATACATACTAATTTAACTCTCCTACACCAAATATCCCTTTGCTTTTCATTGCAATTATTAGTTTTCATTCTTTGATGAGGTGGGAATCGCGATATAAAATAATCGATCTGTGAATTGAATGTAACGAGATCAGATGCGTGTGTGTCTGTAGAGAGGGGGTATATCTCTCCTACACACATTACTTGCTTGAAATCAAATTATTTACAATTTCAAACAAAAAATAGATAAACTCTACACAAATTGTATAGAATTTGTAGCTAACTGTACTTAAGCGATAAATCATTTATTTGACAAAAACAAATGACCATAGCGGTCACCACTCCCAGCCTGGTGTCGTTTTGATGTTGGGCCAGCGTTACAGATCGTGTATAGAGCCTTGTTGTCCATGGGCCAGAATCAGTCACCGTGCACCCCCCCCCCCCCCCCGCCCACATAACAGATAATACAATTTTCGTTATAATAGTACATCACCCATTGCAGTGGAGTAAATAGTTTTCTCTCCACATAGGCTTCAACATGTATTTTTATTTTAAAATAATCAAAATGAACAGCAAAACAACCTAATCGACATGGTCAAAGAAAACCATATAATAAATCATAGTTATTGGACTTATCCATAGCTGGATTTTTTTTTCTACAACCAGATATGCGTATGCTTAAAAACGTGTGTGATTGATATTTATTTTTTTAATGAAAGAATATTGCAGCCTTTTATGAAAATATGTCGATTTAGCTTGGCCTTAAATCTGAAACATGAAACTTTGCTCGAAATTTTAGTGTATGGTTTTTCACCCAGCTTACACAATTTGTGTGTGCTGAATTCGAATCTATCGGATGACATTCTATATTTGGTGATCTTCACCTTCAAATTAGCAAAACACAAGAACCCCATATTTTCAATAGTTTGTTGCACATAAACGTACAATTTATGGTTTGTGCAAGATTTATAAAAATTAATTTTGTTCTTGTGTCTTCGGAAAGAAATGACGTTTATTTGACTTTTTAATTCAAGATATCCGCCGTTTTTTATGTATTTACTGTTATTATAAGTATACTGTTAAACATAGTAACGATAATATGATGTATTTGAGGTAACATAGTGGACTAGGAATAAACGTTACTGACGAGTAAATTCGAAAGGAAAAATACAACGTGTTCGCGAAATATACCTTCATAGAAACAAGAAACGAAATGACTTTCGAATTTAAATTAAACCTCCTTTTTTAACATTTGTGACTTAAATTGCTCAATTTATTGATTTTGTGTGACTCTGGGGCCGGAACAAGCATTTCTGATATTCATTGCTGATTGTCTGACCTATAGTTCACTGCTGGAAAACATGGCCTTAGTGTACACCTCTACGCGGATGACACACAGATTTAAATCATGTTCAATCAAGATGATACAGTAAATGCCATATCACGAATAGAGGCATGTGTAGCAGAAATAAAATCATGGATGATTACCAACAAGCAGATGAAACTGTCATTATTGTGTTCAGTGCCCCACGTCACAGTGTTTCTTCCTGTGATGTAAACCACATCAACATCGATGGTCATGATATCGTTCCAGCTAAAACTGTTAAACAAATCTAGGTGTTATTTTTGACGATAAACTCAGTTTAGATTCCCACATTAAAAATATCTGCAAGACATCACTTTTTCATCTGAAGAATATTTCGAACAGTTTTCTTTCAGATAAGGCTGCTGTACAATTAGCGCATGCATTTGTTCGTCTCGATTTGACTACTGCAATTCACTGCTCCAAGGACTGCCTTCTTGTTCCATCACACGTCTACAGTCCATACAAAATATTGCAGCACGCATCCTCACGAGGACGCGTAAATATGAACACATAACGCCAATCCTCAAGAACTTGCATTGGCTTCCAGTGGCGTCACGCATTGACTATAAGATCCTGGTATTGACATATTGTGCCATCAACAACATCACGCTAGCTTACATTCAGCAGTTGATTACGCCTTATGCTTCTGTGCGTAAGTTGAGATCCGAGGATATGTGTCTACTCAATGTACCATCCAGCAGGCTGCAACGATTTGGTGGAAGGAGTTTCAGTAGAGCTGCTCCAGTAATGTGGAACAATCTTACAGACAATATTCGAAAAGCATCAAATTTGGTGACTTTTAAAACTAACCTCAAAACACACCTTTTTAAATTGTCATTTGAATAAGACTATTGTACTTCTATAGCGCATCGAATGGTCTTCGACCAGATTTTCGCGTTTTACAAGCTTTTATTATTATTATTATTATTATTATTATTATTATTATCATTATTATTATTATTATTATTATTATTATTATTATTATTATTATTATTATTATTATTATTATTATTATTATTATTATTATTATTATTATTATTATTATTATAGTTTATTCCGTGATCCTACCCCCTAATTTTAGACAGGTTTGGGTGTACCCCCATATAAGCGGTCAAAATATATAGTTCGTCCCTATTGTTTTACTGGTAACATTTCATTTCTTGTTTTGACATATCAAAGCTTAAAAAAAGTTGGTGTTGGGGAGGGGGTGACTAATTCTGATCCATGGACTATAAATCAACAGCTAAAATAACAAAGAAAACTTCCTGTTTGGGTACGCCCACGGTGCACCCAGCTACATGTATTTACCGCGGTATTATTTTTCTTCACATTGAGACACTGGACAATTCTCACCTCAAAGTGAAAATGATGTTACATACATTGAAACAAACATTAAAACAACTTTGGGCTATGTGTCCACCTAGTGAGTGGTGATGCACACTGATCCATCAGAGCTTTGTGATGCCTCACGCTCAGGTCTGCCCCGCTGGCCTTGTAAGCAGGATGCAAGGATCCAATTAATAACAGCTCGTCCTTTTGATCATTTTGATGCCTTAACCCTTCCGAGCAGACACAAGGCGTTGAATCAATATTGGTTTAACGTTGGTCCACCGTCTACGACGTTGAACCAACGTTAAACCAACTTTGATTCAACGTCTTGTGTCTGCTGGGTTACAACGCCGAAACATTTTATTTGACCCATCGAGACATTTTTTTCAATTTAAAATCATCATAAATATCTTAGTTAGCTTTTCCGCCTCATTTGAAAACCTGATTTACGTGTCTACGGCAATTATACATGTTTCATTTTTTTCAGCGATGGGACCGTTTTAGACGGCAGATTATGACGTCTAAAGACGGTCCCCGCGCTGAAAGAGTTAATCATGTTACCATGACAAGAGGAGTTGACTGACAAAATATATGTGTGAACACTAAGTGACAAACAGCTCACATTGATCATTTAATTCGCGAGGAGTTGTATGCTTATTCGAGCCCTATCTATAGCTCGTCCGTGGTCCGGCTTCCTGTTGACGAGCGGAGACCCTGGTACAGTCATTAATGCTGCCTGCTTTAAAAATCGGAGGTCGCAGATTTGAACCCCAGCGTGGCCTTCAAGTTTCAAAGTTACCCAATGTTTTCTCCCAGCTCACTCGTAATGACCGAGATGTAGCGTGCTCGGCCTCCGAGCCCCAGGACTCAAATTTCAAATCATGTGTCTGGAGGGCAGTATCATTTTATTCATCTCACCATCCTCAGGAGGTTCTCCTGGCCCAGGTTAGCCTATATGTGCATAAAGGTGGCTTCAGAAATGGAAGGCTTGAAACAGTTTATCCCCTATTATCGCTCGGTCCGAACAATAGTCAAATACGCCACATGCCGCCAAACTACATGTATGTATGTTGGGTGAATCCCCATTCATTTTATGAGTTAGAATGAAGGAGTGTATGTATGAGTAGACTCAGGCTGAAATGCTGGCAGTGTGTCCAGTCTGCGTCGCCCTATTAGGCATTTAAATGCTAGATTTAACCTTTTCACTACCATACATGACGGAGATTTCCGTCGTCATTCGTCAATGAACGTAACCATAAAATGACACAAATTTTCGTCAAATATATACTACATTTATCTATTTTTCGTCATTTGAAGCTGGAAATTGCGTTAGCAATTCCAGCTTCAAATGACGAAAAATAGAACTCCTACACCAGTATATCTGGATCCTGGCATGCACTCCGGCCTGGAAGTCAAAGGGTTAATAATTAAATTGCATTTGCCTAATTTCGTTTTGATGCAGGGTGTTGCGGGATTTATTTGCCCCATAGTACCAAGGAGTTAATATAATGTACTTACTGTACTTTTACTATGTTTACAGTATGAATTCACTGTACTTTTATTTAGTTTATTGTATGAGGTGTACCTATTTGTTGGACCGACGTTGTTCCAACACCACTAGCATTGCCAGCACATAATGGTTCATGCAACCCTATCAGAAGCACACAGCTCGGTGTGCATTGAGGCGATCATTTTATTTATTTCATTGACCATGGGATGTATGAATCGCATGCAAATGTATCAGCATTGTACAAGTGATGTTTTGTTTAAATAGTTTTGCGTCTGCGTTGACGAATAACACGTTTATGTTTCGGCCCTCTAGAACAAATCTGTTCGAAATCTGTGGGCCTCAACGTGTCCCGGCAGGAGTGTGACAACTCTAGAGGCAACAAGAGGCACTCGTGTCGTGAGTTCAACGATCATCGTTTGCTGCGACCTGGAGAATGGACGACGGCTACTGAGAATTACGATGAGTGTTATTATAGATGTTATTGAATAACCCCACCTGATGTTTACTAGCCTGTTGTTTATTTTCCAGGTCGCTAGGGGTAGGTTATTATTGTTTTTATGATTCTGTGATGGATGTTGATAAATGAATGATGTGTGATTGATATACATATGTAGTAATATTATTGTTAACGAGAGTGTAATATTGTTAACATTGGTATTAATGTTTCATATAGTCTAATAATGTTGGTATATCTTTACGAGATAATTTACTAATTCTGTTTCATTTGAATTATACAGTTTAAGATCATTAAAATTCACCTTTTTGAATTAGTAATAGTATTTGTATGATGCAAGAATATTATCTGCGTCAACCAGATATTTTGGGTGATTGCCAAACTAGAAAATTTACAGATATTCGGCACTTATTTTTATGTAATAAAGTTTGTTTCTGTATTTTTATATTCCTGGCTATTGCCTATGAAAACAAAGCTGTGAAAGAGGCATCTCAATTTTGCATTATTATGTTTGTATGATTCGTAGGATTAAAATGTCAATGAGTGTGAATTGTTTTGTTCTAATGTCATTTATGTCAGTTCAACCTCGGCTGTCTCATAATAATCTTTCGGATCGATGTGTTACGTCCCAAAGTTTGATATAATATATTTCGGTGATTTTTTCCTCCCTGGTGTAATTCCAACATAAACACTCCTTAGCGAGGGCGAGTCTTGCAAACGGATGACCACCATTGAGCAAACCTTGAGTGTTTACTATGGAAAGTAGCAACCTTTTAAGTGCTACATAATATATATATGTTTTTAAACAGCTACCCAGATGGTTAAGTAAAGAACTGTCAACCACAATGCCGTCAAAACAAAACAGATTTGATGTCACATCAACGTCTACTGAACCAGCTGGACGGTTAACCAGTGTTGCTTCAATGTTTATCCAGCGTGTCTGACGATGGCCCAAACCACAGCCCAACATCGGCTCACTTTTCCTGGGTTTTTAGCTGGGTCTGTTGTATACTTTGCGGCAGCAGTCCGGTATTGCTATGCAGGTGACGCTTTTCTAACCCCGTCGCCAGAAAGGCCACTGCCCTGATAACATGATATATTGGCGCAATGTGGATGTAATACTTGGGCATCGTCTGCAACGCTAGGCCAGCATTATTCCAACCTAATTCCTTTAAGCTCTAATCACTAATATAATCGTGAATAAACACTTTTTAAACACGCAAATATTTTACCTAGCAACTTCAAACGTTATATTGGACTTGATCATAAGGACTGCTTCCCAGAAATGTCAACCGTTTCTCACATGCGGCACCCCTTTTTCCACAAAACACAAACACAGGCGCAATAAACTTTGATAGGCTCTGGGGCTTCGGCTGGATCTAATAGACAACCCAAGCTCATTTTGCCTTATTATGTCAACATTTTACATAATTATGCCTCACCTATGCAGCACGAACTATGCACCTGTTGTCTTTCAACATTACTATACATCTAGCTTTAGGTGACCCAATACTGGGCCACCTTCTGTAATATTGGATCAACGTTAATCAAACTTTCTTGCAGCGCATCGTGTCTGTTGCCGTGTCATATGCCAGGACACTGTAGAAAAAAGCGCATAACAACGAAACGCTCTTGTTGGATCGAGACACTGTAGAAAAAAGCGTCATAACGGTGAAGCGCTCTTTTTGGATCGCAGATAGACAAGGCATGAGCTACATGATTGTAGTAATAAAATGTCCCTTCCACAGTGACAATAACCATCTGCCCATCATATCTCACGTGGCTAGTAATATGATGTACACTACTGAGAACGACATCATGTTTAAATGTTAATAAGCAATGTTGAGCGTTAGAGAACATATAAATAATTACGCTATTTTGGTGCTTAAAGGTAATTTACTGGTAAAGAGAGCCCCTTTTAAAGCCGTCTTCCTAATACACACGAAACGTCGAACCAATGTTGTTTTAATGTTGCCCCACCGTCTGCGACGCTGGGCCAACATTAACACAACATTGGTTGGATGACTGATGTTTGTGGGTTTACAATGAGCTGGACGTGAGGCATCAGGCTGAACACGGATTCATTCCTCTGTGGAAATCTTCACGGTGCGGGAAAGAAAAAAACCGGATGTCTCCTTAATAATAGACAATGCCTCTGCTATGTTAGAAATGCTAAATTTATATTCTGGAAATAACACGACGTTTTAAATATCAACATTAATTATCAACGGGCATCTTAGCAGTTTAATTTCAGAATCACATACATTTTCAAACAAAAAGTCGAATAATTTAAGCAATTTCAGCTTTAAATGTTAATTGAATGAGCAATGTAACAATATAAAGACGTAAGCGAACATTCTCAAAGTAACGTTAATTGTGTAATTTCGTAAGGCGTTTTAACTGACACATTTTGCGACATAGGCAAATTTGTACAATGTTGGACCAACGTCGGAGATGTTGGTTCAACATTGTACAATTGTTGTACAAATGTTTCGTGTTTTCTTGGTATGCTCCATTTATATAAACATCGGGGTTCCACATGATTCCCACATCCAGCCAATGTTAAGACACTAAAGACAAATGTGGCTGGACTTGAGAGAAATAGCGTGGGCAGATCTAAATGTCCATGCGCTCAAAACACGTGAAATTGTCATGAAAATAACATTTCTTCAGTTCAAGTTTCGAAGGTAGATGATAATCATGACAATCGTCCCCAAATTGTTTGTCCTGACAGAGAGACATATACCAGAGTAGATCACGATATAAAATCGTTAGTCAATCACGACCTGACACCACGACCATGTTGTGGTGTCAAGTCGTGATTGTGATCATAAACTCATCACCAGAAAAGAAACATAGTCAGAAGGAATAAATAATTGTACCATGCAGTTTTCAGATCAGATACAGAATGAATGAAATGATTATGATTAATAAAACGTTAAGTTCCCCAGAAAACTGTGGTTTATGTCATGTTTTAAAAACGCTATCGTGTTACGCAGAGTTCAAATATCTGTTGGATAAATTATTAATCCTTTCAGCGCGAGGTCCGCCTATAGACGTCAGATTCTGACGTCTGAAGTCGATTCCCTGAAAGAGTACACTATTTTTAATGGTCGTAGTTCCACGACATATGTATTCAAATGAAGTGGAAAGGGTCAACTAAGACATTTAGGATGACCTTGAATTAAAAACACCCGTTGGTGTCTTTATTTATTTAAAAATATTTTGGGGCTTTAAGGGTTAGGCCTAACCCTGTCGTTTTTATCAGTTATACCATATCGCACTCAGTCGTTTTAACCCTTTAACCGCCAAATTATTCAATTGGAATTTTCACCCACTTGAAGTTGTGTCCCGCTGACGCGATCCACAACTTCAAGTGAGTGAAAATTATTCAGATTTGACAAAATGGAGGTCAAAACATTTCAAATCTTGCTGATTAATGTCACTTTTTATCTTTAACAGGTTTAAAAGCTGATATGTAATGTGCTTATATAAAATGTAAAAAACGAATATGGACGGCACCGGCCCTTTCAAGGAATTGAGAAATGTCACGTGATTTGCACAAAGAAAGAGATTTTCACCTGAAAAAGTGACAAACGATTATATCATGTGATTATGTGAGGTTATTTTAGCTCTGGATAGTGGTTAGCACCGCCGCCTTTCACGCCAGAGCTCGTTGTTCGTTTCCCGGTCCCGGCGCTTTGAAAGAAACAAAAAATGTTTCTTCCCCATCCACTCGTAAAACTCAGTATTGTGGGGAGCCTCCGTGACCGAGAGGTAGCGTGCTCGGCCTCAGATGGCCAGGGTTTGAATTTCGAATTCTGTGTCTGGAGGGCAGTAATATCTAACCATCCTCAGGAGGCTCTCCTGGCCCAATTTAGCCTGTATGTGCACAAAAGTGGCCTAAAGCCCGATTCATTTCATTTATTAAGTCAGCAAAACAAATCCAGACGTGTTTGTCTTGTCAAGAAACTACATCACCTTGAAAAATCCTGGCAACCAAGCCAATGAAAAATACTTTGGACTACAAGTCCAAATAAAAGTCCACAGATTTAACAATCTAACACATTCCAGATTCACCAACATCGTTGGATTTTATAACGGGCTCGTTGACAACAAACACTTGTGCTGGGTCTCATGTCAGGATCATCTTCTCACCTTTTTATTAATGTAATTACATCATGGTCATAACATGCTTACAGACAATAGTCAGTCCTTACTCTATGGTGGTTCGCGCATCTCTCTCAGAGCTCTCTCGCTCTTTGTCTCTGGCTGTCTCTATGTTATAAATTCTGCGCCTGCGCACTGGCAGACTTTTCCGAGTATAACATAGAATAACTGTGCCATCCTCTAGCCTTGTTCACACAAGTAACTCAGCTAACAAGAGACACTGAGCCAATGCTAGCCCAATGTTGGTCCGACGTCTTGGACAGTGGACCAACCACAAAACAGCATTATTTGGTCTAGCTGCTCACAATCATCCCTGCCACCTTTCTATGTATTATCAGTGGGCAGACGTGTAGCTTCCGACGACACGTTGTAGACCTTGGTCATGGCATTCCATTTGTGCACTGGATCCACAAATGTCTGTTTGGCAGAACATCCTCGCTATCACTGCTATAATGAGGTATGTTCGCACCTGTCCTAGTGGCAACGCTGACACAACGCCGGCCCAATGCGCTCAACTCTGGCATTACTGACCCAACGTCGGCCCAACTTAATACATAAATACAATGGTTTAATAATAACTGTTTCCGTTATACATTCAGCTAATATAACACACTGCTCAACTCAAATAATTCAACTGCATTCTAAAACTATTATTACTGTGACTACAGGTCAATAGTTTACAACCTGACAAGTCCAAGTCCACCGCTATAGTATGTTGAAGGCTGGTCAATAATGGCAATCATTGTTTGTAACTAACACAGCTGAGGTAGGCACAAATGGTCTTTTAAGTGACATTGTAATACGATAAAAACGTTGTAGTCAATTGATGAGATGAATGCTGTACAGATGATGATGTGAGGGTGTGGGTGATAGGGCATGGTGGGTTATTGAGAGCGTTTTATTCGCTCGCCCAATAAGGGGTTCTGGGCATGTACAGGGGATCTACCCCCAGACATGCCCAGATGACCGGAAACTTGGGTTTCGCTGTGCAATTTAATACTGAAACTCCGTGGCATTTCGCGCAGCTCCGCTATCCTCGGGTTGGATAGTCCCCAGATTAACAATAGGAAGGGTAACTCCATTCTTTCCCCATGAGAGACCTAATGCCAACACACGCTATTGCCGCTTATTTAAGGCTACCACAGCCTACACCAGCGCATACACTGATGCAGGTGCTGCATTGGCTCCGCTGTTGAGGGGAGGAGCCAGGGTAAGCCACTGGCAATCCGCCCGAAGATTATGGCCACATACGAGGAGGCTGCAGCTGCCCTTGGATGATTGCTGTAGACTAGTGCTTCCGTACAATGCCGTACACAGCATTCAACAGACGGAACAGATCCCTAATGATCCTCCCCGGATGAGGGCGAAAAGTACTACTAATAGCAATCATCCCAGTACCCCTTTAGACCTATTGCTGAAATGAACATAGATGGATGGTTTTGATGGCTATAATATGTTTTTTCAGATATGCTAGACATTGTAGCGTAATCACAAAGAACGCAATACATGGTAAAGGGGTAAATATATAGGCCAGTAGGAAGCCGAATTGGGTACCAAATGACCGTGACAGGAGAATCTTTTGGCAAATATACCGCTTCCCTCTTTTGGATAGCGCATTGCACAAAATGTAGCTGTCGAATACAGCATGCAGACTGTTCTACAGCAAATACATTTTGAATTACTTTTTGAAGGTTTAAAATTCACCAAGCTATTAAATGACCTAACGTTTTATACGACGTCAAAAACAATTATTGCGACATTTCCTCAATGTCATGTTGGGCATTTTTCTATACAACAAGGTACCCACTATTAGGAAAAAAACAATAAGCATTTAGAAGCATTGTTGTCATTTCTTTGTCTACAAACTGTTTGGTAACGAGGTCATGTGGAATTTGATATAGTGTCGCACAAGGTTCACCTTTTCTGTTCGATAGGTTCTGTAGTTTAGCCACATATAGCTTTAAGACTACCAAACTGTGGTGAACCCTTGCTTATTTACAATTATTCATTAACTGAACATACAAATTTTCTCTGAAATTATTAGATAATTGAAGAATTTCGTGACAGTTATACTGCCATTCAACTTCGACGACCAAATTTACTGCCACAATTCCCCCATATATGTTAATGATGACCACAAGTGTTGTCTCTAGCAGCGAACTGTCTAGTTATAAAACACTGCAATATTTGATTTTACATTTATTTATTTTTTTAATCTGTGGATTTCAGATAAAATGTACATGTGCATGTAATTAACAGTCGTTATCATCGAAAACGTGATTAAATTCCCTTCTTTATGTTATGAAAGATATAATAAAATAGTGTTTGTGATAATATTTGAAGTTCCGAGACGAAGCTTAAAAACCGCCTTCAATTCTCACAAAGAGTTAGGATTTCGTAAGAACCTGCCATTTTATTATAATTAGTATATGTATATATATTAGCAAGTCTAATTCATATTCATCGGCCTAACCGTCAGACCCAAACACGGCCAATAGTCCCCAACATGTCTGTCTAGCTAACGTCAACATCTTATGTGGACTATTCCCATCTCTGATGACCTATTTTTTATAATGCCACAATGTCAGCCATACCTGAGAACTCTCATCAACGCCAAACTCCTGTTACAGTTATACATATTTTGTGTTCGTTCGTGGCTCTGTGACGGCTCTCAAATGACGCCTACATGTATGTAGCTCTCAATCCTAATGAAAAATTACACATACTTTGTGCCCTGTCATGGCCCTCTGGCGGCCATTTTGTTAGTCTAATATAATGTTTACTAGTCACAGGGGCGTATATATGATAATCCTACGTCGTTGTTACCAAAATCGCGAATCTGCTTCCATTCTGTTGATTATAATATTAATTTTTAGTTTTCACAAATGGCGGCCATCTTGGATTTTACACATCATACAACATCTATTATTTTTTTTTAAATCTGTGGATTCCAGATAAAATGTACATGTGCATGTAATTAACAGTCGTTCTCATCGAAAACGTGATTAAATTCCCTTTTTTATGTTATGAAAGATATAATAAAATAGTGTTTGTGATAATATTTGAAGTTCCGAGACGAAGCTTAAAAACCGCCTTCAATTCTTACAAAGAGTTAGAATTTCGTTAGAACCTGCCATTTTATTATAATTATTATATGTATATATATTAGCAAGTCTGATTCATATTCATCGGCCTAACCGTCAGACCCAAATACGGCCAATAGTCCCCAACATGTCTGTCTAGCTAACGTCAACATTTTATGTGGATTATTCCCATCTCTGATGGCCTATTTTTTATAATGCCACAATGTCAGCCATACCTGAGAACTCTCATCAACGCCAAACTCCTGTTACAGTTATACATATTTTGTGTTCGTTTGTGGCTCTGTGACGGCTCTCAAATGACGCCTACATGTATGTAGCTCTCAATCCTAATGAAAAATTACACATACTTTGTGCCCTGTCATGGCCTTCTGGCGGCCATTTTGGTTGTCTAATATTATGTTTACTAGTCACAGGGGCGTATATATGAAAATCCTACATCGTTGTTACCAAAATCGCGAATCTGCTTCCATTCTGTTGATTATAATATTAATTTTTAGTTTTCACAAATGGCGGCCATCTTGGATTTTACACATCATACAACATCTAAAGTACTTTCAAACCACTCCACTATGTCGGGCATACCTGAAAACCCTATGGCAGACACCAAAATTATGCTTTTGCGTCCATTCTGGCGAAAATGATGTCAATTTATAGCTTAACCTTGCAGAAATGGAGGCCATCCTAGATTTTACCCACAATGCAATGTCCAAAATAATTTCTGGTCACACCATTATGTCGGGCATACATGAAAACCCTATGGTAGATACCAAAATCATGAATCTGTCTATATCATATTGAAAATTATATCAATTTAATTTTTGAACTTGGTCAAAGCGGCGGCTATTTTGGATTTTTATGTTTTACGTCAACAGTTTTTAAAAATTAGGACGGCTCCTAGGCTAATGTTGATTAATGGGTCTTATGGGAGTGTCATGCAAAATTTGGTGCTTTTAGCCGCCAAATATCGTTTTTTTTTTGCTAAGCTACCTGACTACACAGAGTGGTATTGTGAGCTGAAATATTTGTATACAAACCATGGAGACCGAAGGGTTTTTTCAATTTGAAATCGTCATAAAAGTCTCAGTTTTTTTCCGTTTTATTCGCATACCTATAGTATCAATCTAGGGCCAATATAAATATTTTAATTTTTTCAATGCAGGGATCATGTTTAGACGGCAAATTGTATTGTGGGGAGCCTCCGTGACCGAGAGGTAGCGTGCACGGCCTCAGACCGCCAGGGCTCGATTTTTGAATCCTGTGTCTGGAGGACAGTGTCATTTCAATCATCTCACTATCCTCAGGAAGTCCTGGCACAGTTTAGTCTATATGTGCACAAAGGTGGCCTAAAGCCCGATTAATTGCATATGTATGTGCACAAAAGTGGCCTAAAGCCCGATTCATTTCATTTTCCACCTCATCATGTGGAAAAGAACCTCAAAAACCCCAAAAAACACTTATGGTTAAAGAGTTCTTAACCATGGTAATTCGGTGAGTGAACATACATGACAATATACTTTGTTCAACCGAATACACCCAGTGCCCACGGGTCATATCCAGTATAACGTGTGAAAAAAATATAGTTATTCATGTTAAAAATTAATAATTACCATCGTCACGATAACGTTACACCTCTATTTTATGTGAATAATTTATGCTCCCTTCTCTGGAGCCATAGGTGACATGCTTTTGCTGTATCGTACGCATTATATATAATATTTGCATTTGACATTAAATAATTAAAACTGTCGTTCATAGACCATTCTAAAAACATATCGTGACTAGATTGAGCTTTCAGGAACGGTTCATTTCGTAAACCTGCATAAAAAATAACACGACATCAGGAAATGCTTTTCAATTTATTTTGATCCCAAAACACAAGTGAAACAAATTCGTTCGTCGACAGATAACTGTACATATCGCCCAGTCTCAATGTGAAATGGAGCTACACCACAACGCAAAGAGGCTAGGACTCTACGCTGGCTTAATGTAATGTTCATGCTAAGGTAACATTCTTCGATAAAATCATATTTAAAGGTGCGATAAGTCCTGAGATTATCCCCACACCAGTTACGGAGCAAGTCATTCCAGAGTATGATTCTAATACAAGGAACAATTAGGCATGCCTCAAGTTGTTCATGTTTGTTTGCATTGTTTGAAATGACTGATATGCATTTAAGGACAAACACGAGTTGTATCTGCCTCTACAAACTATTAAATTACAAAAGAAAAGAATAATTTATCCCTTGAAACGTCGCGCACGACATGGCAATATCATTTCTTTAAATATATTTTGACCTTAATATTGTCATTTGATCTTGATATTTTTTACTATATATTGAAAATGGCTTCACAATCGTGGTGCTTGACCTCAAATACCCCGGAAGAGATTATGTGTGAGTATTGGTTTGTTTAGTAAATATTTTGCAGTAGCTACAATTTTTAAAAAATTGTACAATACGGCCGCTATGGCGAAATTTAGAAATGATACCTTTAATCGCGTCGCGCGATATATCAGTAATAATCGCTTCTGTTCATCACTGACCTGGAAAGCACAATTCCATTGTAATTTAAATTATTTGGAAAATGTTTTAATAAGGTAAAATATTGTTGTTCTAAACCAAATTAATTGATCAATAAGCGTGACATTATCACATTTGCTGTACTGCTACAAAGATATTGCAATGAATAGATAATTAATTGGTATACGGTATAATTGGGCGCTTCGTAGAATTAGGTGTCCCTGCATGTGATCATCAGAATAGATCCTTTCAAGGTTTCTCCTTTTGTCTGCTTGACTATAATAATTAGCTTCCACTGAATCTCCTACAGGTTATTATTCTCAGTGAGATTTTCACCTGAGGCAATTCAGAATCTGAGATAAGCTCTGATTATCGCCCACACATAAATAGGTGTTGCGCATTCAGAGAATCCGTCTCATGCATTGCCACATAATTGGCCCAATGTTATGTTTTCAAGTGAACAAGTAATTTATTACTGTTGTCTTTTTTTAAAGACATGCAGTGCCAAAGTGGGAAAGCTGGAATAAACATGATTAATACAAACTAAGGAACATACAACCCTTCTCGATTGTGGTTATACACATAAGAAATAGTTAATATGATTAGTATTATGAATATGATGTGGAGAAGCGTCATGTAAACACATATTAAGTAATCATTAAAATTACAGTTGAATTAAAAACTATTCATAATTTTAGATATAAAGGTGCACAAATTTCTCAGTATATTTCCGGAAGAAATATTGAGCAACGTGTGTAGCTTCAATGTAGATGGACTTGTATGGTATTGCTTTAAGAGGAGTTCTATTCTGTCTGTCTTAAAATAATCACATACGAGCAAGTAATGAAATTCATCACCAATGTCTCTTGGTGCTATGTCACATTTGGTAAATTTCTCTACAGCCAGTTTCTAACGGCAACCTGTGATTTCTGCAACGGAATTTAGTAAATATAATTTTCAGCTTACGTGGTAAATAAATCAAGTAATTTTCAAAAATAAAAGTGGTCCTGAACGTTCTATAAATTATGCACTTTCCAGATTCATTGATTTCTGTTATCCATTGATGGATAAGCTGGTCTCTCAGTCTCACTTTTAATGACTGTCTAAAACACTCACGGCTTGCCGGTAGAGACTGGCTGTCCCAAACACCAGATAAACCTATATTATTTAATGTGTCTTTGACAAACATAAGCCATGGTGATGTATAAACATCCAAAACATGCAATTTAAGTAATAATCTATACAATATTGAAGAAATTGTATCACATCTATTATTTTCATCACGCATGATAAGTGAGCTCCAAAATAGAGGCACTCTTGATTTAATATTTACAATTAGAGGAGGAGTGCCTACTTCACCATACACTACATTTGAACATGTAAATTTGTTAACATTTAATATATATTTTGAAAATCCTAATTGTAATTTCTCAATAATATCGATGTTCTCACTTCCCCATATTTCGCAACCATATGTAATAATGGGAACAACTATATGGTTAAAAAGTTTAAGAAGAACATCAAGAGGTAAAAATAAACACCTAGCTTTACGTAGTAGAGAGAATATTGCTCTATTACCTCTCAATTACAATATTGATCCATTGCATCCAGAGCTAGCTGCAACTCTCTGCTACTATGACAGTATCGTCTGCGTAGAGGAGTACATAAAGCTTTAAATACGTGTCAAGATTAATATCGTTTAAAAGATCAGAAATGTTTTTAGTAATAATTGACGATCCGTTGTATTTGGTGCTTAAATAATCTCTTAAATCGGACAGAAAAATCGAAAATAACAATGGTGATATATTTTCACCCTGTCGAACACCTGTTTCACAAGCAAAATATCCTGATGTTTTACCTGACATCGAAATGCAAGATTTTGCTTTATTATATATTGAATAAATTGACTTAATTACTTTTCTACCAATACTATTTGCTAGTAGTTTAGACCACAGCGCAGCCCTGTTCACCGTGTCAAAGGCCTCGCTGTAATCCACGAAACAGCAGTACAATATCTTTTTCTTAAACAAATATAGGTCAATTAGTGACTTTAAGGAAAAAATGTGATCAGCGGTTGAAAAACCTTGCCTAAAACCTGCTTGTTCATTTCCTATAATATCACACGACTTAGAATAAGAGGCTAATCTGGTGTTGATACAGCTTGTAAAGAGCTTTCCCAGACAGCTACGAATAGTAATTTCACAATAATTCAACGGGTCCCTGGGGTCACCCTTGTTTTTAAAAAATGGTTTTATTATACCTAAACACCAGTCTGTAGGAATAAGTTCGCTGTCAAGTATTACGTTAAAAAGCTTAACTATTATTTCTACTAATATATCCGGGGAAATCTTGATAAATTCATTTAAGATTAAATTTATTCCTCTACATTTATTGTTTTTTAATGTTTTTATTGCTTTTTTCACTTCAATTTCAGTGAAAGGTTCGTTTAACATTTGGTTATCCATGTTAATGTCGAGATTTGGCCTATCAATAATATCTTCTCCGTTCCCAGAATTCAAACTTTCAAAATGTTTTTTAAAAGTATCCAGTGGTAAGTCATTTACAAATTGAGGGCGTCTATCTTTTTTCTAATTTCCCCAAAATCTTTTGGGTTACTTGAGCTCAGGTTACGAATTCGTTTTGCAATTTTACGTTTGTATTTGTTGAATGACGTGTTAATTTCCGTTTTGTATTCTTTGCTTGCATGCCTTAATTGTTGAAGTTATTGGTTATTCCTAAGTGTTCGATACTTATTTTTAAATCGTATGTCGTTTTGTCTCACATTCTGCGCTATACCATGGTTTGTGTGTTTCTTTACGCCTCCTGGTGGACTGTTTGTTTTGAGAATTACGCTGTCGCAGCATGCCAGCGTAGTCTGCGGCTTGTGTGAGGATGTTCGATATATTGTTGGTAATGTCGTTTACATCTTTTTGTTATATGTTGTCTTTGTGTTTTAGATCTTCTAGTAATTGTAATGTGTTAATAAATCGTCCGGTATCAAAAAAACTGAATAAAGAGAGTTTTGTTTTCACTGTCCACGTAGTGTAGGTAAGTTCAGATGTTTTTTCTTCGCATGTGTCGTGGTTAGTACTACAAACTTGCTCGTGTGGCTTTTTGTTTGTATCGATATGTACTTATGTGGATATCTTGAAGACTATGGGACAGTGTATATCAGAGAGTAAAGGGTCAAATTCATCCACATAAAAATCAGCTATACGATTAAACAATTCGTCTGTACATAGTACATAGTCAACCACACTCGCATTTTTACATGTGAAGTCATTGTCATTATGACATATTCCATTCAATATATAACATAAAGAAATCATATGCTTGCCGCTGTTATTTACATGACAGTCCATATTGCTTCTAAGGGCTGGTATAGATGCATTCGCAGTTACATTAAGGAAATCAAGATCATCATCATTATCCATTATGTCTGATAGGTTTTCAGTACGGGCATTCAAATCTCTCATTATACAAATGTCTGTGGATTCGACTTTCCCTTTGATGTCTGTTAAAGTTTCTTCTATGAAATCAAATACTGTTGGGTCAGCATATGAAGAGCCCTCTCGTGGGTTGTATATTACACCAATTACCAGCGGTTTACCATGAAATGTCAAGGACAGCAACTCCACCGGAAACCTTTTTTCTGTATTTTCGATTATTGTTTATCCACTTGAAATTGCCTATATGAATGGAACCAGGATCATCTAATTTTGTTTCAGTGAGAACTATCATGTTATGGTGACTTATTGTCTCTTCAAAATCTGGTGCTTTGAGTTTGCTTTTCAGACCGCATATAAGAATCATTCAGCTTCAAAACGCGCATGCCTGGGACGGTCAAGTGTAGGCCAGCAGTAGCCTATTGAGTACAGATTGACGGCATTAATATAGCCACTGAACTGATTACAAGATACTACTCAAACGAGACATTGATCCAATGCTGTTTTAATGTTAGGCCAACGTCTGCGACGCTGGCCCAACATTGAACCAACATTAGATAAATGTACAATGTTTGAGAGAAAGTCCTCCTGCTCAGCAAACGCAAGACATTTGTATGACATTTATGCAATGTCGGCCCAACGTCTTCGACGTTGATCCAACATTGCATAAAGTCATACAAATGTTTTGTGTTTATTGGGTGACAATACAAACTTGGGGGTCAAGCAGTTTCCAAATCCCCGCAGTAATACAGTCAGTTTGTTTGCAAGTAGGCGACCAAGTAGGGGCAAAAGACAAGGGCTTTGAATTATTACCTCATAGATGTCGCTCAAGTATATATGAACTTGCTGTGATTTGAGAACTTGCTCTTAATGAGGTTTTGGGTATGAAACGCATATTTAGTATTACTATGGAATAGGGCCTTGGCTTACCCACGGGCACTATTGCCTTCTGGGGGACCCTTGTCCGGCGAATTTTGACAGCTGACTACACCTTTAATTAGGAGTATATTTGACATTTTTTCACTTTCTTCGCATATAATTCTTGTATTGACAGCACCTTGGGAATAGTCCGTTTCACCTTCTGTGTCGGAGTCCGTTCGCCATTCCAAGTCAAAGTCCGCTATGAGTTCTGAGTCGTATGTGGTTTGGATGAACCTAGGTCTTTCCTGTGTTTTCTAACATCCACAATAAGCTGCTTCACCTTGCCTGTCCCTATAGTTTGTGACTCCCACGCACTCATAAAAGCAATACAATGAACAGTTTAAATGCCCTGTGAAGTGATTTCAGTTCATCAATATAATTATCACAATGATAGCAACTTAGCAGATTATTTTAGTGCAATAATTATTAGTTATTTTCAAAAATAAAAACTGAAGTGTGCACATTTTCTTGGCTGGGCGGATCTCACAACTCATGACTTCACACGCGAAAACCGCCCATTATTGAATGTGAATTAACATTGAAACTGCATCGGGTATATGTTTCATGTTGTTGTATTTGTACATGAGCTGAACCAGATTTCTTTTCTTTTTAATATGCCCGCATCGACAGTGGGAACTAGAGGTGAGTGAATACTAGACACTGGTCAGGAGCGGTCGCGGTGATGGCCACCAATTCTAGTGCTGCACCTGCATTCAGGCAGCGTTGGACCGGCGTCACGTGTTGACTTTGATCAGTTTGATAAAATCATACAGTACATCATCAGCTACATGTATATGTAGATGTATTATAACCAGCCAAGCATGTCTCCATCTTGGGACGTCACGAATCAGCTCCGCCCCCCCCCCACTTTTGTCCTTGGAAAAATCGTTCCCAGTGGCTTGAAAATGGGAGCTGAGCACTCTAGTATTTAGAAAGTAATCTAAAGTAGTATGAAATATGACATTGTGCAGAGTAGGTCTGGGGACTACATGTTGCCTTTTATGAACTACATTATATGAAAGAGCATGACACTTGCAGAACTGCATATACCATAAAACATGCTGCCAAATACACTCTTGAAGCAACTAATACTACTTTTCTAGCGAATTAACTCCCTTAAAGTGGTAATCACGTCTATTTCCGTTTTAACCCTTTCAACGCGGAGAAAGTCTTTATACGTCAAAATCTGATCTCTGTAGATGTCAGATTCTGACATATAAAGACGCACTAGAGAATTAAAATATTTAGAGTGGTCGTAGACCCATGACATAGGTATTCAAATGAGCCAGGAAGAGATAACTAAGACATTTATGATGATTTCAAATTGAAGAGACCCTTGTTGTATGTGTGAATTTTGCGAATACTACTTTCAATGTTACACCAGTAGTGAGGCCAATCCAGTATAGCAGTTGACGGTATACATTTCCTAATACTATATCATGCGAGAGATAGCCTGGTGATATCGCTTTGAAGGGGGAAGTAGCCAAATAATTAGATAAAATATTTAGTATTATTAAATTTGTCCTAATCCTAATAACAAACCACAGTCCAAATAATACCCTCCTCCAAGTGCCCAAGATATGCCTAGAAGTAACACACATTGTATAGAATACTGCAACAACCACACAGCTGATATTCAGTTCTATATTTATTATGATAATAACTTAAAGTAAGAAGTACATGACCCTTTCGCATATGTCACATTATCCCTTAACCCTTTAAGCCCTCACGATGCATTAAATGCATCATTCAACATTCCTGAAAACAGTCTTAATTTTCCTACAACTGGAACGGTTTTAAAAGGACAATTTCCATGAAACTATTTTACCATACATGGCAATTTTCTATATTTTTTCACCTACTTCAAATCATCTTCATCCACTACAAGTCGAGAATTGCGACAGCAATTCGTGGCTTGTAGTGGATGAAGATGGCAATGTAAAGTCAGGCTTGAAAGGCTTTTAAATCGCTGAAATATTTTTTATATAAACACAGTAGACAAAGGATTATTTTCAATATGAAATCATCATAGATGTCTCTGTTCGCTTCATTTAAATACCTATGTTATGGGTTTTACTCTACAGTAATTATAAATATTTTACTCTATAATTTCGGGGACCAATTCTGACGTCTATTGACGTCAGATTCTGACGTCTAAGGTCGGCCCCCGCACTGAAAGGTTTAACACTACCAGTAAGCAATACAGTAAATCTTTCAATCACTCATGATAAATAGTTTGATAGAAATGCATGATTTCTTTTATTTTCCGGCTTATTTTTCTGTTATAACACATTATTTATCTGACGGACAGTAAACAAGAGATATTAACCCAATGTTGCTGTAATGTTAGACCATCCTCTGCGACTTTGGCCCAACAATACATCAATATTTGGTAAATGTTTGGCGTGTACTGGGATGGCTATGTCAAGACCGTCATACCATAGATAAGGGCCCTGGGTATCTGTCTTTGGGGTTGCAGTTTCAAACTGCAATGGTGTGCAGTCCAACTGTCGCAGAGGCCTTCTCTTTCTGGCCATTAATTGCTTTTCCTAGACTTCATGGCATTGTGATGATTTACATCTAATGAAAATGGCTCCCAGTGCACCATTAGAGCGTGTAGTCAGCCAGCCGATATCTGGATACAGCCCCTCGTTTCAACCCATGGCACATCTTCTGTTTTGTTACAAACAAACTAACTTCCTGGCATGTCACTAGAGTAGCTGACATCGTTTTATGTTCGTTAAAATAGAAAAAACAACCACACAAAATGGTGTCCGAAAACGCTGTTTTTTACTATTATTTATGGTGTGTTTGTTTTCAAAACCGGTGTATTTTGTGCATAACATTACTGATTTTCAATGTCTTCAGATTATTCAAATACGAATCAATTTATTTCATCAGCGGTTCATGGCGTTCCATAATCAAGTTAAATACGGCATTATAGTCTGGAGGTTCATTATCGGGAATACATACATATTTCCGGCGTAGGTCATAAGTATACTGGATAATGTAAAAAAGTAGTGCTATCAATGGCATTCAAGTATGACATTCAAGTTTTTTATATCTAATTCTTTTAAACATTCTACATATGTTATGCCTGTCACTCCCATACATTATATTCAACCAGTTGGTACAGTAAAACCTGTACATTCCGGAATGCCTTGCGGACAACGTTTTTTTCCAGTTTGAACAGGTTACGGTTTGGACAGGGTTTTTGTTTTCGAATAACATGTACATGAAGGTTATAATTCAGGATGTGTCGTCGGTGGGTTTACAAATGATAGGTGATGCATGTATGCAAATAAATTGATATAATAAAAGACGGAGTTTGCGTCATTTTTATGTCGAACTTCGAAATCTCACTGTATACTGCTGCAAAGATAAGGTCATCCAAAATTAAGTACGAACTTGGCTTATTTCAAAAACTAAACAAAATCAACAGTAACAATAAATCTTGATGGCATACATGTAAAACAATAATGGACAAGAAACATATAATAAACTCTCCCTTATCTATTAACGGGGAATTAATTAGTGATAATCTAAAAAAAGCAGACTTATTTAACGATTACTTCATAAAACAATCGAGCATTGACGAGTCTAATGTACGCATCCTTTATCTTCCTCGTTTTTATAATACTAACCTACCGACTAAAACTGTTGAATCGTCTGAAGTTTTTAAAATTCTAAATACTTTAAATATAAATAGAGCAACTGGACCAGACCAAATTGGTAACAGAATCTTAAAAGAATCTAGTCGTGTTTTGGCAAAACCTTTATCTAAACTGTTTAACATTTGTATTCGTTCGGAAATTTTCCCAGGCGCTTGGAAACGGGCACATGTCATTCCTTTACAAAAAAGTGGTGATTTAACCCTTTTTAATAATTATAGGCCCATTAGTCTTTTGTCATCTGTTTCCAAAGTATTCGAAACAGTCATTTTCAAACATATTTACCAGTTTTTGAAATTACACAATCTGCTCTCAGAGAAACAATCAGGTTTCATTCCAAGGGATTCTACGGTAAATCAATTAACAAAAATATGTCACGATTTTTTTTTTTGAATTTGATAAAGGCAATGACATATGTGCGGTTTTTCTAGATTTATCCAAAGCTTTTGATAAGGTTTGACACAAAGTCTATTATATAAATTAGGTAGGTATGGTGTAAATGGAGCCTTTCTTAATTTAATGGCAAGTTATCTTGGAGGTAGGGAACAACGTGTTATAATGCAAAACGCTGAATCGGTCCTTGGACCACTTCTGTTTCTTTTATACATTAATGACTTGTGTGACGAAATGATGACTGCTCACTTTTTCAAAAAATAGAAACAAACTACCACAAGTACGTTAACACACTAAAGAGAGACGTGGAAAAAATATCAAAGTGGTGCAAAGACTGGCTTTTTATCCTTAATCCACAAAAATGTGTATGCATGCTATTTTCAAGAAAACAAATACCAACTTTATTGCCCCTTATTATTCTAAATGGCACCAATTTAAAGTCGGTTTATTCTCACAAACACCTTTGTCCAATATTAACTAAAAAGATGACATGGTCTGGACACATACTATCTTTCACTAATAAAGCAAAAAATCGAATACACCTCTTAAGTGCCTTCAAGTATTCTATGAGCAGATATGCACTTTTTTGATGTTATCTTTCTTTTGTACGCCTTTTATTAGAATACGCAGACATAATTTTTGATAATTGTTTTAAACAAGAAAAGTTGATGATTAAAAATTTACAATATGCAGCATTACGTCTCGTGACAGGCGCGAAGAAAGGGACCTCACGCGAATTGTTATTAAAAGATTGTGGTTTATGCACAATGCAAAATAGAATAACATTTCATAAATTATTAAAATTATTTTCGATCAGGAATCACCAAGCGTGCAAACATTTTAGACTTTTTTTATTATACATCTGAACAGTTTCGCCTCTCGTTTTTACCATCTTCTGTGAGTTAATGGAATATATTACCTGCCAACATTCGTTCATGCACAGTTTTATCTAGTTTCAAAACGAAATTACTCAAATTTATCTTGCGTTAAAACAAAAGTGCCTATGCAATTCTACATTGGCGACAGAACAGACCAAATCAATCTATGTCAAATTAGGCTGAATTTTTCGTCTCTAAATGATCATTTATATACCAAATCATGTATCGAAAGCCCTTCATGAAGTTGCAGTGCTGTTCCTGAAACACCATAACACTATTTCTTTGACTGCTTAAACTTTCAAGACCAACGCCAAGAATTATTTAGTTCCATTAACAGTTTTTTTTCCTAATTACCGAATTTCACTCACTTGAAATATTGCTACGTGGTAGTCCAGACCTAACAGTTAATAACAATGTTTTTCTCACCACTGAAGTCTTAAAATTCATTCATAACTCAGCTAGATTTATGTAACAACTTATTGCTACTCTGTCTCGCTCCAAAGGCAGCATAATTATCATATAATCATAACGTATTACAATGGTCATGTGTTTTGTCATTTTTCATTGTTTTCTTTCTATCTTTCTATTGTATTCTTGTCTATTCGAGGAAACCACTCAATTAGCTTTTTGTAGCTATTATGTGATCCTCTCAAAATAAATATGTTTTGATTAAAAGACGGAGCATATCTGTTAACAACGGAATCAGCCCGTTTAAATATCAAAGCAATAGGAGAAGCTGTGTTTTCGATACGGAGTTAATTATATTGCAGCAGTTTTATTTTTTAACTGTTTCATTTTAAATGACGACAACACTCGTTTGTTTGGTAACGTTTATATATTTTCCGGAATGTATGACGCGCTGGATTAAACGTTCCGATACTGTATAATTATGTCATTTGATACAATCAATGCCTTGAAATAATATAGGAACAATCCAGCGATGTAAGAATAAATCAAATATTTTTATATTTTACCTACCGGTAGTTATTTATTTATTGAGGCATTAAGTATCACAAACAAAATAAATTTATCCACAGTCTAATTGTCGTGAGAATTATTTATGCTTAATGCACTGATATGTTTATGACTTGATACGAGCTTTTAATAGTGTATTAATATATGATTCTGTTAAATATGTTATTAACCAATTATTTTATTAATCCATCATGTTGTTACCAAGCTCAATTGACAATTTCTCTCATACGCAAAGTGTGGAACCAACACTATAACTTCGCACCTTTCCCTATTGCATAACAAGCAGGATGTTACATCACTTTGCCGCCCCCTGTTTAACCCTTAGTGCACCACATGATATTTTTTAAATTTCTGAAAAAAAAAATCGATTTCAGTTTCGACAGGTGAAATACAATACAATTTATGCATTTGGGCAAAATAATGAGTCCGGTATTCGAAGTAAAGAGGTTCAGGTTTGGAGAGGGTTAATTAGTACTGTTTAGAATGTAATTAATTCGGGACCAAATAATTATTACGGTATAGACAGGATTCCGGTTTGTACAGGTTGCACTGTATTACTAACAGTGATCATTATTTCTTTCGGATTAGGAAGAAAAATATTTGTATTAACGACATGCTGTGATTCCCATATATGTACAAAATTATAGCGATACAATACTTCTTTATTTTTTCCAGCACAATTATCGAAACAATCATCGTGTGACATCATGTTATATACTTTCCTCACATACCTGCTTTCAATTTTTTAAAGATTTTCAACCAACATTAAAAAATAGAGCGTAGAATATATCACTACATGCGGGGTGAAAATCGGTACACGTAAACATTTTGTTCATTGCATAGGGATGTACATTTTCTAAAATATGGTAATTTTCCATTCCCCTTATTTCTGCACCGCACAATAAAATTGTTTGAGTTTGAGCTTAAAAAGTAAAGCATTGTCAGCTACCCAAGTATTCATGGTATTGTTCTTTTACAATTACTGAATAAATTCCTGAAGTTAATTTACTTGTAAAAATATCTGCCATCACTCCATTTTTTCATCACATTATTTACCCCTGGTTGGCTGACTAGTAGGGTAAAGAGCGTCTTTGGCTATACAAACATTTTAGTGATGGATATAGTATGTGATGCATTCACTGGCATCACCAGGCGTATGTGTCGTTATTAAAGCAGCCCCTTGGGATAACATCAATTTTCGTTTTTAGTTTAGTAATGAAGTAGTGTATCCCCAGGATCATGATTTCATTCTTTTCAGAGTTTTTAGATTTTTACAACTATTTTTTATCAATATTTCTATGAAACCGCTTAAAACCCAAACAAACTCTTTGTATAACTAAACACTTGCTGAAGGATGATTGAATGTTCCTACACAATTGGGCCACATGTTGATGCTGTCGGCCCAGCGTTGGGCAGACAATCAGTGTTGCCGTGTATCCCCCCATGTCCTGACTAAAAGACACCAATTAGCGGCCAATTAGCGGCGATTACCTTGATCTCCCCTCCAAGATGTGGGAATATGTGGTGTAAAGTCCTGTATATTGCTGACTTGTTTTGTTTATATGGCAATATACGACCTGGAAATACAACTATTTCACACTTTTTCAGTGCTTTAAAATTGTTTTTTGACTTTTTCGTATTTTCAGATAAGATCAGTAGGCTATATAGCTTCATATATATTAAATTTTCAAAATTGACAACATTGAAAATGTCTCATCCCAAGGGGTCCCTTTAAACTACGGGGTATGTGAAGTGATCTTTGTAACTGGAAAGCACTAAAAAAAACCACCTGTCTCTGCCAGAAGAAAACGGATTAGGGGTCTTACTTATTTCAAATAAATATGCAAATTTAACTAGGATAGACCACACCTATGACTATTTGGTATGGTTAACATTAGCTACAGACTGTTGTCAGAAAAACATTAAAATTGGGTGTACTTATATACCAACAGAAAACTCAACATATGTTGGTGTAAGGAATGATTATTTTACTATGCTAGAAGAGGAAGTGGCTAGGTATATAGAAACGCACCACATCCTATTATGTGGTGACTTTAATAGCCGAACTGGTCAGGCTCCGAACTATGAAGCTGGGGTAATGGATACCAATGTAACTGTTCCAAATCAACGTTCTAATGAAGATAAAGTAATTAACAAATACGGTCAACTTTTACTAAAGTTTTGTATAAACACAGGTTTCAAAATAGCCAATGGGCGGATGTATACTGATAATGATATCGGCCGCTCTACATACTACTCTCCCAATAGTTCAAGCACAATAGACTATCTGATTTTAAATGAAGATAACATAATCAGCAAATTAGAAGTTTTACCGAAATTGGTGGAATCAGATCATTGTCCCATACAGTTGTTGTAAACATATTTATTTAACGAGGATTTACAAATAGCTACAAAGCTAAGGTCAGTGTCTCCTCAGTGCAGGTGCAAGTGCAAATAGTAATAATAATATAATGTGGTGTGAAACATGTATAAATTAAACATCGGCACCTCTATGCAATACCATAACAATGTGACCGAGCAAATACACAACATTGTCACCCACATTTACGAAAAAGCAAAAAATATGAATACACACAATAAGCATGAAAGATGCCTTCAAGGCGGCTCAAAAATAACATTATATATTCACACATTTCGAAACAGAGAAATACAAAAGTACACACTATAATTAGGAAACAAAATCTTAAAATTAACATAAAATGCAGGTATCTGGCTACATCCCAAAAACTTCATTCCAGTTTGAAGAACAAACCACAAGACATAAGGCTGCAGAATAAGTTTAAAACGATTCGGAACAAAACGGTATCTGAAATTAGAAGCGCTAAAATAAACTACCAGTTGAAGCAATTTGAAACGGTTAACAGTGGGAATCCAAATTCTAAGACATGGTGGCAAACATGTAAAGCATTACTGTATAATAAACCAGTTATTAAAGCTCCTCTTAATAATAATGGCTCTCTGGTGACGGATAATAAGCACAAAGCCGACATTTTTAATCGCTACTTTGTTGAACAGTCCACTCTTGATACATCTGCTGCAAAACTACCTCAGACACCGCCTCGCTATAACGCCACTATATATAATATTACTACAAATCCACTTGAGGTATACAAAACATTGAATAAACTAAAACCTGGTAAAGCTACAGGACCGGACAATATCAGTAATCGAATACTTACAGAGACCTCATCTGCTTTAGCTGAACCTCTATCTATCTTATTTAATAAATGTATCGCAAAGGGCACCTTTCCTGATGCTTGGAAACAAGCAAATGTGATACCATTATTCAAGAAAGGTGATATGACACAATGTAACAACTACAGGCCTGTTAGTTTACTACCATGTATTTCGAAAGTGTTTGAAAAAATTATTTTCCAACATTTATTTAGCTATTTGAAAAATCAAAACATAATTTCTAGCAAACAATCAGGATTTATTCCAGGTGATTCCACTACTAACCAGTTATCCATTATATGTCATAACATCTATTCAGCACTTGATTCCGGAGATGAAGTACACGGTGTCTTTCTGGATTTTTCAAAGGCCTTCGACAAAGTTTGGCATACAGGCCTACTATATAAACTAAAAAGATATGGCGTTGCTAGAAATATTTTGGAATTAATTAAAAGTTACTTAAAAAATAGGAAACAACGTGTTCTGGTAAATAACACAGAATCATCATGGCTTGAAATAACTGCCGGGGTTCCTCAGGGGTCAGTCCTTGGGCCACTTCTGTTTTTAATTTATATAAATGACATTTGTAATTCGATAGAATCTGACCTATTTCTTTTTGCTGACGACTGTTCGCTTTTCCAAAAAGTGAACTGTAACCGCCGAAAGGCTGCCAAAATACTGAATCGTGACCTGGCAAAAATTTCCAAGTGGTGCAGGGACTGGCTTCTGACGCTTAGCCCATCCAAATCTGCAACTATACTTTTTTCACGTAAAAATAAAATATTACCTTATGTGCCAGTATTGGTAAACAATACTGTCATAAAACAAGTAGATAGCCACAAACACTTAGGCATTGTCTTGAACAAAACGCTATCATGGTCTGATCATATCAACGAAATAACAACCAAGGCAATGAAACGTGTCCATTTACTCCGTTTATTTAAGTACAAAATGAGTCGCTCAGCACTACATCGCTGTTACCTTTCTTTTATACGTCCACTTTTAGAATATGGAGATGTAGTTTTCGACAACTGTTCCCAGAATGATAAAAATACCCTTGAGAATATTCAATATAATGCGCTGCGTCTGATCACAGGTTGTAAGAAAGGTACATCACGCCAACTGTTACTGGAAGAAACTGGACTTTGTACTTTGCAAACCAGGCGAACGTTTCATAAAATTTTAAAATTCCATAGCATAGTATATAAAACCTGTCCTGTCAACCTCCATACCTTTTTAACGCGCCCTCTGGGGAACAGCAGAAATACCACTAGAGCCAGGGGGGAGTTCAAATACTTGGGACATCGTTGCAGAACATCATACTTTCGTTATTCCTTTTTCCCTTCAAGTACACATTTATGGAACCTGCTACCGTCCAGTATACGTTGCTGTTCTCAAAAAGCTCTATTTAAATGCAAACTAACTGACTACCTGAAAGTTAAGACCATAGTACCCAAACATTTTTATATCGGCAATCGACTTGATCAAATTAATCTCTGTCAAATGAGGTTAAACTTCTCTTCATTAAATGGGGATCTATATAACAAATCTTGTATACCCAGCCCCATGTGTACATGTGGGCCTCGAATCGAATCTGCTAGACATTATTTTTTCCAATGCAGCAATTACACTTTTCAACGCGAAACTATGCTAGAAAAAATATCTCCGTTAATTCCTCCAGAAACAAGAACAGATTACGAACTTCTTGTCTCGGGATCTTTTACACTGCCCCCCGAAATAAATATAAAAATATGCCATTTTGTTTTGTTATATATTAACGAAACATCGCGTTTTGGGATGTCCCATACAGTTCAATATTTCAAATACTAAACTCGATGATCATGATGATTACAACCCATTAAAAATAGATACCTGTGTAAATGACAAAGCTTCTTGCTCTAATGTTTTTATATGGCAAACGAGAAAAGCAAGAATATCAACTAGCTTTACGAAATGAGCAAACGTGTCATGCATTTGAGGAAATGCTGTGTGCCGTCATCGATGGGTGTAATACTGACACTCTATGTGACATGTTCAATGGTATGATAGAAAATGTAATTTCGCCATTATTCCCAGCAAGGAAACATATTTCGAAGCAAAAAAAACAACCTCAAAATAATTTTCCCTCTAACCCCTGGTATGATAAAGAATGTAAATCCTTGAAGTATGTTGTTAATAATATTGCTTAACAGAGAGACTTTAACGCGCGACATGGCGAATATAATATAATGTTACGACAATATAAGCAATTAATCCAAAGAAAGAAAGAAAAGACAATACCAGCAAGCCAAACTTAGTGAGTTGGAAAATATGAGAACGGAAGATCCTAATTCCTATTGGAAATTCTGGAAATCTTTAAATCCTAGAAATGTTACTACAGGGCCTACTTTGGCAGACTTTGTGAAATACTTTGAACAACAAGTCTACTCACCACATGTGGATTATTTTGATTATGAACACATGAATAATATTATAAAGCAAGTTACTTCATTTCAACATAATGTAGAGCACTATAATATTATAAAGCAAGTTACTTCATTTCAACATAATGTAGAGCACTATAAATCTAATATGACACAGTTCCTAAACAGTCCCATAACTGCAGAAGAAATTAAAAAGGCAATTCAAAAGTTGAAATGCAAGAAAGCAGCGGGTGTAGATGGTATTTCTGCCGAATTTTACAAATATGGATGTAATGAACTATTGCCAGCATTAGAATTGCTGTTCAATATCATTCTTACCAATGGGGAATATCCATCTAGATGGGCTACCGGTATAATCCACCCTGTCTACAAAAAGGGGGACCATGGTGTTCCAGATAATTACAGGAAAATCACAGTCATGCCGTGTATTGGGAAACTATTTGAATCTATACTTAATAACAGACTCTCATTTAAAAACGAAGTGTGTAATGATAATGATCCTTATCAAGCTGGTTTTAAAAGCAATTTGAGAACTACGGACATATATTCATACTATGTGCCATCATGGATAAACAAAGGTGTCTTTCTAAGCCCCTGTATACATGCTTTGTCGATTTCACAAAAGCATTTGACTATATTGATAGAGCAGCATTATACTACAAATTATTGAACAGGGGAATAGACGGCAATTTGCTAAACGTATTAAGAAGCATGTTATCTAAAGCAGAGTGTCGTGTAAAATGGGACTCGCGTATCAGTGACATATTAAAAAGCGAATATGGGGTTCTACTAGGCGGTATGCTCAGTCCCAAACTATTCACGGAATTTTTACAAGACATATCCGCAACATTTGACCAAGATCAAGGTATCCCTGTGGACACCTTACTAATGGTATATCTGTTATTTGCAGATGACCTTGTCCTTTTTTCAGAATCTGTTGAGGGATTACAAAAACAGCTAACTGCTCTGTATTCATATGCGTTCCTTTGGCATATCATAGTAAGCATTCCTAAAACAAAAGTTCTAATCTTTAATGAGCGTTACACAAAAGTACACGGAAGCTTCCAGTATGGTGATAACATTATAGAAAAAGCTGAACAATATAAATACCTGGGTGTGGTGTATAGCACCAAGTCTGCTAATAACGTGTTAAAAGAAACTTTTTCTCATCTTGCTTCCCAAGCTGGGAAAGCATTTTTTTCTCTACGTAAACAGTCCCGTCCTGTGGTCACCCACTATTGCGTTCAAGGCATTTGATTGTCAAATATTGCCCATACTAGAATATGGAAGTGATATATGGTACACAGGCGATGATGTTAACGATCTGGAAAAAAACCATCTAAAATTTATTAAATACACACTTGGAGTTAGGAAGCAAACACCTACACCTGCAATATATGGGGACACGGGACGATTTCCACTGATCATCCGACAACACATAAAAGCCGTAAAATATTGGTGTAGAATTCTAAAACTATCTCAGAGCCATCCAGTCAGAAATGCCTACAATATGCTTCCTGAGCTAGATGGCATTGGCTTCACGGATTGGTGTTCCCGTATTCGCTCTGTCCGCGAACGAGCCGGGCTTGATCAAATTTGGGAATCACAGAATATTGGGGATACAAATAAATTCATGATTTTATTTAAAGAATCAATTGTTAGAATATTTACACAGCAGTGGAGAAAAGATATTAAGAGTTCGAGTAAGCTGCGCACATATGCATTAGTAAAAAATATTTCTGTGTTGAACCATATATCTTACACACAAGGGGTAACCATCTCATAACATCAATGGCGTGATACCGAATGAGCTCACATGATCTAAATATAGAAAGATGACGATACAATAATCCAACCACTCCAATAAACCAGCGAATATGCACAAGATGTGAATTAAACGAAATTGACGACGAAATACATCTTCTTCTCCACTGTAACGCTATGAATAATGAACGTAAAATCTTGTTTAACTCTGTAACCGCAACTATCAATATACAGCCGACAAATGAAATGTTTCTACAAATTATGACATCTAGAGACATAACAGTGGTGAAGTCACTAGCGCAATTTATCTATGGTTGTTTTAAACAAATTAATTGTTAAAAACACCGAGTATAATAAATCAAAGTCACCTATCGCTATATTATCCATATTATCATGCCTCAATGATCTGACTTGGGTATTACCACATATCAGGACGGCTGTTGCTCTCGGATTTAATATTTGGCTTTTTAGGGCCGGTCAGGGACGTTTCCGTCGCCTTTGTTATCAGACGAGGTGGGGCCTTATGGCGGATTTCAGAGTTGCTAAGTCAACTGATTTTTCTATGAGGTCGGGAATGTTTTTCTTATATTGTAACTCCGAGTATGTGGTACTAACTAACTAGGTCGTGAGTGAAATGGTATGAAATAAACAATATAGTGAATTAAAATAAGCTGTCATGTTTTTTGTGCGAGGGCCATATAGGTAATAAATCTCTAGTTAATTAAATAAACTTTAAAGTTATTGTGTGAGTGTCATGTCCTGCGTGAATGGCACACATAATTATTATCCGTAATTGTCATTGTTATTTTATCAGTAAGTCTGCAACACTCGATAATATGGATGGTTCTGATGCTATACTTTGTTGGCAGTCGACGAACCACAATGTCCGATTTTTATTAGTATGTATATATTGTGTTTCGGTAGTAGTACTGTTATTACGTTAAGTTTACACCACTAGTCAATATCAGGGAATCTCCGAGTTCATAGCGACTGTGCTTGCATGGTCACATGGCTCGGAGCTACCTGTTTCGCGGATTGCCACATTGATTGTACTGCTTTATATTATATATATATATAAATATATATATAAATATATATATATATATATATTTAAATACCATATAATTTTTACCATTGTCTTATTTCATACTCCAGTTACTGTAGCATAATTATGCACTTGTATATATTTTTGGTTTCTACGCTTTCCAGAGTGTCTTTTTTGCTACTATATATAATTAGTATGTTATACATAGTAGCTATTTTATATCTGGTTTTGGTGCGGGAAACAAAATGATAGACCCCCATGTTATATTGTCTATGCCTTTTAATTTTATTTTAAGAAGTAGTCATTTATATTACCGAAATACCCAGTTTTTATTATGGCAATGCCACTTAACATGATTTTAGTTGTTTGTCATACCATGTATATTGTCATATATGATTTTAACAAACTAACATTCTTGTATATATACATGTACATATATCTCTCTTATTACTATGACAAATAAGTCTGTAATGACTTTTATTTCTGTTAATAAAATATCTGTCTGTCTGTCTGTCTGCCGAATTACACGTCTCACACACCACTAGTGGGTGTAATGAGCTAAAAATAGTTTAAAATGGTGATAAAGCTCTGAAATTTTGACACAGTATAGGTATGATGATGTTATATCAGTTTAAGATGGGAGCCCACGAGGAATTTTTTTTGCGATTTTTAATTTTAATTTTTAATGTTTTTGTTTTTTTAATTTTAAAAAAATACCACAATCGACTTTAATTGTAAATTGTAACGAAAAAAATGTATTTTGAATCATCGGACTTATTTAGAGGAAGCCAACTTATTGCGTTCCGGAATAAAAAATAAAATAATTATAATTTAAATTTAAAAAAATGTCCACCGCCCCCATTTTTTTCAGTTAGAATTACAGCTATGTCCCTTCCCTTGAAAATTTTAGATGTGGACCTAACTTGCATGAGAAAATAAAATATTGTGTCAAATAAACTTGTTTTCTTCATTTTTATTTACACAATAGGCGCCAAAACTATAATATCAGCAAAAAACTATATAATACAATTCATAGAATTGTGCTGCAATGACAAAATTGACGTTGATAATGAAACGCTTTAACCATATTATTCGGTTTTTTGAGGCCTACATTTATTATGTTTACATTAACAGATCAGGAGGAATACATATGTGTTTTATATGTCTAAAAATGAAATATTTGGACCAAATTAGAGCCATGTTGACAGTTCCCTTTATTCAGTCAAAAGCAGCCTTCGCATCCTTGACCGTCCTGGAACCGCCTCTGCTTTTCAATCTGGCACAGAGAAAACCGTTTGAACTGTAGTAATATTGTTATATACGGACACAACAATGAAACAATATCAAATACCAATTTAAATCATACAACAAACCATCCTCGGTTCTTGTCCAATTATGATCATAATCTGGTCAAAGTGGGATTAGTAAGCTGAAAAATAGTTCAATAAAGGGAAATTTAACAAATAATAAAATACTCACTTATCATATATACGGATCATCATATGAGCATGATGGTTTGTCAAATCTCGCTATGTGTATACGCCTGTCTAAAGCAACAAAACTATGCCAAATTCCTATGTTAATGATTCTAATCCCCAAAGCGAAGATGCGTACTGAGGCTTTAACAATACCTCTTCAGTACTTCATCGTTATCACGGTTTACAGTGAACCAGCTACTGTATTGGCAATATGTCAATTTAAAAAAAGGCAATGGCTACTGCCACAGTACTGTGGTACTAAAGGACCAATTGGCTATTTTCACCAAACCAATCAGAATTCAGGATTTCAGACTGTGGCAGCAACTTTGGAAATGCTATTACCACCAAACCAATCAGCATCAGTGTAACAACAATACTGACCAATCACAGCAAAAAACTTTATCACCACAATACTGTGTCAATAAGATTCATTTCTGCTGAAATATCTAAACAGATGAGGTCATGCTACCACGTTACTGTAACAATAAGGTATCTTACAGTCCGTGTACATGTGCAAGTAATTGCTGCCACAGGATTGTGTTAATATGGTTTTTGTCGTTCCTTGCTACTGAATTGATGTGTTTATAAGATTCTCGCTGTTGCTAATCATCATCACAGCAGTTCTGTGTAACTGTTAATAATGGTCGCCACAGTGCTGTGTCAATAAGGTTTCTTACTCTTTTTCTAAACATATAAGTTATTGCTACCACAGTGATGTAGCAATAACGTTTCTTACTGTCTTTATACACTTAAAATCCGTGCTGCCACAGTACTGTGTCGATAAGGTATCTTACTCTTTTTCTACACATATATTTCCTTGCTACCACAGTGCTGTGATAATAACGTTTTTTACATTATCGAAACACTTAAAATCTGTGGTGCCACAGGGCTGTGTCAATAAGGTATCTTACTCTTTCTCTACACATAGAAGATCTTGCTACCACCGTGATGTGGCAATAACGTTTCTTACTGTCTCTATAGACTTAAAATCTGTGCTGCCACAGCTCTGTGTCAATAGGGTATCTTACTTTTTTTCTACACATTTATGTCCTTGCTACCACAGTGCTGTGGCAATAACGTTTCTTACCGTCTCTATACACTTAAAATCTGTGCTGCCACAGTTGTGTGTCAATAAGGTATCTTACTTTTTTTCTACACATATATGTCCTTGCTACCACAATGCTGTGGCAATAACGTTTCTTACCGTCTCTATACACTTAAAATATGCGCTGCCACAGTTCTGTGTCAATAAGTTATCTTAATCTTTTTCAACACATATATGTTCTTGCTACCACAGTGCTGTGGCAATAACGTTTCTTACTGTATCTATGCACTTAAAATATTTGCTGCCACAGTGCTCTGTCAATAACATATCTTACTCTTTCTCTACATGTAAAAGTCATTGCTACCACAGTGATGTGACAATAACGTACCTTACTGTATCTATACACTTAAAATCTGTGCTGCCACAGTGCTGTGTCAATAAGGTATCTTACTCTTTCTCTACACATAGAAAACCTTGCTACCACAGTAATGTGGCGATAACGTTTCTTACGGTCTCTATACACTTAAAATCTGTGCAGCCACAGTGCTGTGTCAATAAGGTATCTAATTTTTTTTTCTACACATATAAGTCATTGCTACCACAGTGCTGTGGCAATAACGTTTCTTACTGTCTCTATACACTTAAAATCTGTGCTGCCACAGTGCTTTGTCAGTAACGTATCTTACTCTTTCTCTACATGTAAAAGTCAGTGCTAACACAGTGATGTGACAATAACGTTTCTTACTGTATCTATACACTTAAAATCTGTGCTGCCACAGTACTGTGTCAATAAGGTATTTTACTCTTTTTCTGCACATATAAGTCCTTGCTACCACAGTTATGTGGCAATAACGTTTCTCACTGCAGCTATACACTTAAAATCTGTGCTGCCACATTGCTGTGGCAATAACGCTTCTTAATGTCTCTATACACTTAAAAATCTTTGCTGCCACAGCTCTGTTTCAATAAAGTATCTTACTCTTTTTCCATACATATAAATTATTGCTACCACAGCGCTGTGGCAATAACGTTCCTTACCAATATACACATGATACAAGTCCTTGCTACCACAGTGTTGTGTCAAAAGGTTCCTTAGTGCCCATCGCCACCTGAAAGTACTTTTTTACCACTCATTTTCTACACCTTAAAGTCTTTCATACCACAGTGATGCCGTCTACACAAAGTCTTTGCTAACACAGTGCTCTGTCAATGAATTTCTTACTGTCTCAATACATTTAAAAATCGTTGCTGCTAGATTGCTGTATGAATACGGTATCCTACTTTGTCCTAGCTACCACAGTGCCGTTGCAATAATGTTTTTATTGTCTCAATACACTCTCAAATATTTGCTGCCACAGTGTTGTTTTCTGACTGCTCATGTAGGCCTACATCTGCAAGTCAAGTGTACATCTACATTCATGTGTCAATGAGATTTGTTACTGCACTTACACGTCACTGGTGCCACAGTACCGTGTCAATTAGTTTTGTTTCTGCTCATCTACACTAAGTCCTTGCTACCACAGTCATGTGTCGATAAGGTTTATTACTGTCTCTATGCACTTGCAAATCATTGTTGACACAGTTCTGTTTCAATAAAGCGTCTTACTGCTCATCTACACCTACAAGTCACTGCTACCATAAAATTGGCAAAGATTTGGCAAAACAATTGTCACCAACTGTTCGCAGATGGAATAAATTTGCATGGTGTGACACTAGTTAATGACAAATAAGGGGGGACCTCACCGGGCTGGAGACTACTTTGGGATATTGACAAATTTGCGAAACTCCTCAAATCTACACCAAACATTCACCAAATTTCCCCAAACGTTTACCTCTTTCGCCAAACCTTCTCTGTGTTCACCTAATTGCTATCACAATACGGTGGCAATGATGTTTCTTGTAGTTTCTTTACACTTACAAGTCCTTTCTACCACAATGCTGTTTAAACAGGCCTACGGCTTCTTACTATCTATACACTTACAAGTTCTTGTTACCACTGTGCGGTGTCAATAATGTTTTCTAATGCCCCTTTATACTCATAAGTAGTTGCTTAAACAGTACGATGTCAATACGGTTCCCTAATCTCTTTTTATCCTTCCAAATCCTTGCTACCACAATGCCATGACAATGAAGTTTATGCATGTGACTCTACAATTACAAGTCCTTACTGCCACAGTTCTGTGTCAATAAGGTTCATTCATGTCTCTCTAAACCCACAAGCCCTCGTTGCCACAGTGATGTGTCAATAACGTTTTGTATGGTCTATTTACACTTACCAATCCTCTATGCTACTGTCATGTCAATAACTTTTCTTGCTACCCCTTTACACTCAGACGTTCTATGCTATGACAGTAGAGTGTCAGTATATTTTTTTCACTACCCCTCTATAGCTCCATATTGTATGATGTCGATAATGTTTCTTACTACACTCGTACACAGAAATTCCGCAGTGTTGTCGTAATATGTAGGTGTATTTACAGTTCAAATTCCTTGTTATCACAGTGCTGTGCCCTACCATGTCCCAGCTTCAAGTCGTAGCAGCATTGAATAATATTATGCAAAAGAAAAAAAACAGTTTATTTAAAAATCAATTTATTCATTGGTTGTTAAGACACTATATATATGCCTACGCCGTTAAACTGAGCTGCCCCAACGATCATAGTCTGAAGTGGCTGGTGATTATTTCAGCATTCTGAAAAGACATAAAAGCAAACTTGCAAATGTTTAAATATTGGTGAAAAAAACTGAAAAACATTAGCAATTTGGGAAGTTATTGTGTCTACAAACAAGCAAAAATTTGCCATTTTGTGCGATAAATCAGCCATTTTTATTTTGCTCAACCATTTTTCAACAACTTGTCAGTGAACTGCATGGTTATAAGGAACACATAGAACAAATTTGCTCAGGATAGGCCTACATGAAAATCTTACTAAGGAAAATTTACCGCCGATGTCGACGCCGCTCCCGACAAAGACGCCGAACTTCAACGGCAAAAGTCCACTTTAAAAAAGGGCGGGCTAAAAAGATATTTATTTAAAATTCACCATAGTGCCTGGAAATTTTATGCTGCCACCTAAGCGTCAAACACTTTACACCTAAAAATTGTTTGGCCCAGTGATCTTAGCCTCAACTGGCTGGTGAGTATTTCAGCATTCGGAAAATATATTTATGAACAAAAATATCACATAAGTATATGTATATTAAATAGTAATTTTATTTTGAAAAGCCATGTATTTGTCATTCAACATTGTGTATTGAAAATCTATACAAAATATAATTTGATGGCATTGTCAAGACTGTACATTTAATTTTTAATACTATACCCTGGAAACATGTCTTGCCATCGAAACAAAAACAACACACCTTTAACTGTCGTCTTGATGACAGCTAGTAAGAGTTTTTGTGCTCCATTTATATGACTTGGTCTCTGTTCTTGCTTTTGTAGACTGCCTGAAACATAATCACATATTGTGTTTAAATTGTGACAATTCTACCATTGATTGATTTGTTCCACTAGACCTATTTGATTAGTAAAAAAACAATTTCGGCTATTGAAATCGCAATATACTTAGGAATGTAAATATACTTAGGAATGTTAAAGTAATGCTAGTAAATTTCACGATGACATTTAATTGTTTAGCTAAAATGAATACATAGTATAGGCTTACCACTGTATAACCTATATGCATTTGCATTCACAACCTCGCATTTATGCTACACACCTCCATCGTTTAATAGCAATTTGTACTTCTTTTCCATATCCCCCTCTCATGAAAGCAATGACTCCTATCGTGCTATGTTTGGTATCAGCCACCAGTAGCACACACTGGCTACCCATTGGTACGTGCTTCACAGCATCTTTGTCGCTGATACCACATCACACTGGCATCAGGATGAAATCATACTGGGCAAACACAACCTGAAAAAACCCATAATAATTTAGGCTAACGTATCATAAAACACAAATGTATTTACATTTCTATGGCGCCACCCACTTAAGCAAGTGTATTTTTAGTATGTGGACAATATGAAGAGTGGGTGGGAATTGTTTTTGACACAGCAGTGTGACAGTAAGATTTGTACGTTTAGAGGGGTAATAATAATCTTTATTGACACAACACTGTGGCAGTAAGGACTTGTACATGTAGAGGGGTAGCAAGAATACTTATTGACACAGCACTGTGGCAGTAAGGACTTGTGCATGTAGAGGGGAAGTAGGAACCCTTATTGACACGGCACTGTGGCAGTAACGACTTGTACATGTAGTGGGGTAGCAGGAACCCTTATTGACACAGCACTGTGGCAGTAAGAACTTTACATGTAGAGGGGTAGTAAAAAACCTTATTGCCACAGCACTGTGGCAGTAAGGACTTGTACATGTGGAGGGGTGGTAAAATCATTATTGAACATCACTGTGGCAGCAAGGACTTGTACATGGGGTGGTAAAAACCCTGATTGACACAGTACTGTGACAATAAGGACTTGTGCATGTAGAGGGGTAGCAAAAAACCTTATTGGCACAGCACTGTGGCATCAAGGACTTGTACATGTAAAGGGGTAGTAGGAACCCTTATTGACACAGCATTGTGGCAGTAAGGACTTGTACATGTAGAGGGGTGGTAAAAAACCTTATTGACACAGCACTGTGGTAGTAAGGACTTGTACATGTAGAGGGTTAGTAGGAACCCTTATTGACACAGCACTGTGGCAGTAAGGACTTGTACATGTAGAGGGGTGGTAAAAAATCTTATTATTGACACAGCACTGTGGTAGTAAGGACTTGTACATGTATAGGGGTAGTAAAAAACCTTATTGACACAGCACTGTGGCAGCAAGGACTTGTACATGTAAAGGGGAAGTAGGAACTCTTATTGACACAGCACTGTGGCGGTAAGGACTTGTACATGTAGAGGGGTAGTAAAAAACCTTATTGACACAGCACTGTGGCAGTAAGGAGTTGTACATGTAGAGGGGTGGTAGGAACCCGTATTGACACAGCACTGTGGCAGTAAGGACTTGTACATGTAGAGGGGTAGTAAAAAACCTTTTTGACACAGCACTGTGGCAGCAAGGACTTGTAGGCTACATGTAGAGGGGTAGTAAAAAACCTTATTTACACAGCACTGTGGCAGTAAGGACTTGTACATGTAGACGGGTAATGAAAATCTTATTGACACAGCACTGTGGCCTTGGATAAACATTGTCCAGTTTAACGCGAATCGGGTTTTCAAGAGCAGTTCATAGTCACACATTATGGAAAAATCGTGTACACACAGGGCATAGGCCTACAATATAAGACAGGATTGGCGAAAAGTATCACATTACTTACTTGATGGTGTCATCGATTTACACAAATTCATGCTTCTTCCTATAATTCCTTATTGTCTCGCTCGAAAATGTCCAAGATGGAACATTTTCGGCAGCCGAAAATTCACTTGAGGCCGTTTTAAATGCTTCATAATTGACGGACGTCCTTCCGATCAACATGGCGACGATGTAATGGCGGCAATCCACTCAGCCCTCCCACTCCACATGCGAAAATGTACGATGGCCTCTGATTGGTTTGGTGAAAATAGCGATTCGCTCTGCTATTGCCACAGTACTGTGGCAATAGACACTTCCTTAAAAAAACCACATAATATTTTTTTCAAACATGATAAGCTCAATTAATACACATATTTAACTCAAATGTTAACAATGATCCAAGTCAAACTGCAAACGCATAGCTGACTTATAATTATTCTAAAATTCAAATATATTCTAAATTACAATAATGTATCTCGATGTATCATCATGTCCAGTATAACGTATTCATACTTGACATGTTCAGCAGCGCGTACTGGATATGTCACGTTTGGTTGCCGAATTCTTAAGTTATCATCATTATTACACACACTGTAAACTGATATCAATGCTTCCAGACGTTTTTCTTAATCCCAGTTAGAGCTACAGAGTGACATTTTATTTGTGGTTTTGTTTTAATATATATGTTATATCACTTTCCAATTAACTAACAATCAATGAAAGTTGTGTCATTTCGTGTCAATGGGGTAACACATATTATAATAATTATCGACTAACAGTTATACCATATCAAAATTATTTTTCTAATTATTTAAAATTAATGTTATTATTAAAAAAAATTGTCTGCATGTGCAACCATGCACACAACAACATTAGAGACACAAGTATATATTTATTTTCGTAATATATATCACCTGTGAAAATAGAAGGAGAATTACGTTAGAAAATACAGAGGATAATGTTAATGATATATCATTTATCATTAGAAAATAAAATTGGATGACATAGCAGGTGGATTATTGGATCGTACCGAACCAGTTTTAGTGCAAGAAAAATATTTAATCCGCTTTGTACAAGCTTTACTTTATTCAGGTGGTTTACGAACTGAATCATGTAAAAAGGTACACGTCATTAACTAAAGGCTTCCAACATGTTCTCAAATTTTGATTAACAAATCAAAACATAAATCAGAACAATTCATATTACATAAACTACACAAGATAAAACTTTTATTTCATACAAGATACAGTTAGCTATGCATAGACGACATAATTCGCAGCCTACATACACTTTAAGTTTTAACTATCATTTTATTTTTTTAATTCTGTGATTTATTCAATCCTCTATATAATCCAGATTAGTTGGTATAAACAATTACAACATTACAAAAACAAGAATGTAGTAGATTTTTCCTTTTATTATGGGCATATATATGGAGGTGAAGCAGCTGACCACATGATCACCAAAAACAGCGGACTGCTCTATCCTTATTTCTTTGCCACATACATGGTATTGTTCGATACGTTTTTGTATTATGTATGTTTATCTGTATTAGTGAGGCGCACGACGGGACCAAATATGTCTAAATTTTGATCAATAGGGCCTAAGTCTGAACGATTTACCTTCTTAAGCATAAAAATATTACAAATGTGTCTAATCAGTGTAATGATAATAATCAAGCTCTTTACAAAATAAGCGATAAGAAACGTTTTGTGAGTATTATAAATAAAATGTATGCCTGTTTTTACTTAAGCTGGATATGATTTTATGCAGTAACTATTCAAATTTGAACTATGTGACATGATAGATAAATATAATTTATATTAGAATAATTTACTTCATTTTCGTTTAATTCACCATTTTCACACACGATTTAATTTTAAAAAAATATAATAAAATAATAAAAGATAATTGAGTCACATGTATGCGAGCGTTGACACTTTTATCATATAAATGATCTATTCGCTCAATATAATGCAGCTTATCAACTCTATTTCGTATAGCCCAAACTGTCTGAAACTAAAGGTTTGAGCCACTGATTGCGACGGTAAAAATAAGTGTAGTAATTCATATCGGCGCTCATGGCTAAGGCTTGGCCACAGTTTATCAAGTCAAAAATAGCTTTGTTAGAATCGGTAACAATTCACCTATATTTAGCCATATTAAATTTGTTTTTAGCTACGTCGTTAACATTTTGTGGGGATGTTTTCAAAAACAGTGTGTAAGATCGCTCTCACGCATCGCCATGATAACAAACATTGATTTCCCTGTTCAAACAAATGTTACAATCCACGCCCACATCTTTGTGGTGTACAGCTGTCCACGATTACACTTCATAGACCCCATAAATATAAAAAGGGCAAAACAATCTCCCATCTTAATATTAAAGAGGATATAGTCAGGGCCCATTTTCAAATTTTTTTAGCAGAATTTGGCATGCAGTTGTTCTTACACAATTTGGGAACGCTGATTCCAAATCTGCCCCATGCCAAGCTATATTTTGTGTTTTTCCTACACAAAATTCAAAAACAAAATGGCCGCCAAAATTAGTGAAAATGTCACAACTTTACATCACGGCTTGGCGTACAATGAACATAAAAACATCATTTCGGTGTATTAAACCCACCTGAGCAACATACTTAAAGTTCCCTGAGTTTCACCTTGTGCGTTTGCCGCTAGAGTACAAGATCCAAAATGGCCGCCACTGCAAGGCAATGTGCTATAACTTTGCTTCCAAATAACGTAGAGATGTGTTTTTGGTGTCTACATATAGGTTTCTCACACCCGGGAAACCAATTCAGAGCCGTGATAACGTCTATTATCAATATTTCACAAAGCTATGGGGGGGGGGGGAACAAATGTTGCGCCAGGAAAACGACACATCGTAGGCCAGTGTAATAATAATGATTTATTTAATAAAGTCAATATTTTACATTTAGAAGCCGAGGGAAACAAACGTAATATCCGGCATGTTGTAAACATGTTTAGACTATTGACAAAAAATATTTTATGATTGTTGATCACTGTCCGGCACTAGATAACCTGTCGCTCACCATATAACCGTTCTAGGCCTATTAGTATGTGGCCTATGTGATATCCACCTGCATCGTGTTTTTAAAGTACCGTAAGGAAAATAGCAATAATTTAAATGTGCGTTGGCCACGGGTGGCACCCTCCTGCCCAAGCACTGTACTAGGGTTAAGCAAAACATGAAGTTAATCCATCAAGGTGGTCTGCATAACCATGACAATAATGACACACATACATGTTCCGTTCCTATTGGGACAAGAAGTCGTTTAAATTTAACAATTTATGGTTCTAGTAACTAGGTATATTGCGCTGGTTAAAACGTTCACATCACATAAAAATTATGTTTCTCAATCGGATTGACAATTTACATAATCATGATAATAGTATCATCTTAATTTTTATATTTTTGATCAGAACAGATAGCGTACAAAAGCCTGGCAATGCGCTAATAACACAGTTTTCAGACATAATTGAACGCATAAAGTCGCAACCAACGGCTCAGAGATCCACACAAAACAGTAATGTAGGCTACACATATTTTTACTCCCCTAACTTGAATGAGATGATATCACCATCAATAAACACGATATCGGAAATCTGTAATTTGGTGCAGAAGTTGACTTATGTATGTTTTGGGCATATAAGATTGATAGTTGAGGACAAGCTAGGGTAATGTTAAAAATACTGACGATGAGTTTATTTTATAAATATAGTATGAACATACACCATCTTCAGAAGATGTTAGTAACTAACCTAGTCTTGGCAACTAAATGCTATAGAGTGTAATGAACAAGTCACCAAAGATTATTGGGTACACTATTGCAACAAGATATGATGCAGAATATGTGGTAATTGGGGCAATAATACCCCTCGTAGCACGATCAGGATGTTTGTTATGAAGATTAACATAAAATACAGAAACTTTTTAGATGTGGTCGTGATATGGTAGAGTGTATGAGGAATCAGTAGGTTCTGGTCATGCATGCTTCTAATCAAGCTCGCACTCTCACATATTATACAATAACCCGATTGGTTCAGTTGTGCCTTGAAGTGGTATGGGAGCGATCACCCTATTTTGCAGGAAGAGGTATCAATGTTAAATACAATAAATCTTACCATATATAAAGTGATGAAATCATATGATGGATGTGAAGATATTTAGGTCCATAATAACTATGTCTCCTCCAGACATAGTAGATTAATTATCATTCATACAGAGTATTTATTACTTATCTATTATATTTTTTTGTAATAAACATTGATCATCTAATAATCTATGCAAGACACATGTATCCTACATCAAAAACATGTCCATGCACACTGCGATGTTATCTCAGATGAATATATAAGAGATAGAGTACAGAATCAGAGAGGAGGGCAATACAGTTTCAGTTCAATGTTCAAATTCACCACTTTTGGTAAAGAACAATGCCATTCAACTATTCAATGAACACTGGTATTTAAGTGTGAACAATACTGAGGTACATGATAAGACGATCGAAACATTCTCATAATAGCAATGCCTAGCTGTGTAAACCTAGAACTGGTGATATTTATCGTACCATTCAACCATCTCAATGGTTTCCACAACACCAGCACATCAATTCTAAAAGAAAGACATTTAAATTAATTCATAAACACCCAGAACTAGAACTTAAGCCAATTGGAGTATTTCAATGTATCATTTTCGTCAATAACCCCTGCCACAAAAAGTGGATATTGTTTCCGCTGTATTTCAGGCCTGTTTAGCAATAAATACAGCCCTGGCCAGATAACAATATTATAAACATCTATGAGATTGTGGTTGGAGCTTCATTGATAAACAACTGCAACTAGTTCTCGTGTAAAAGCTTCCTGCTCAACCTGAATAACTATCCCATTTAGTTTGATTGAGTGTGAATTAGGACCACGAGAAAGTAGCCAATGGCGTCCTATCAAGGAATCGCTACATCAATTCCGAAGCTGCACAAATATATGATCAATATATTAATGAGGGTGACTATTCTAGCATTATCATTATGCAAGTTGATGGCATGCATGCAAATCTGAGATATACACAGCAAGCCTATGTAGCTACAGTGATGAAAGTAACACATACTACTTTTGTGCAATTTGCCTCATAGTTAATGTGTTGTTTTTAAATAATCATATTTTTTGCATTCCCCGTAACTACATGTAGTCTAACATGGAAGTTTTATGCTGTGTATTGTTTTGTATCAGAAAACTATTTAAGTGCCAAAAATAACTTCCTACGACATTTAGAAAAATGGTTATATTACTTGCTGTATAATTGGCGGCCATCTTGGATTTTTCTCCGAAACTACATGTAATATAAAAAAGAGGTTAGTACTGTATTGTACTAGATTTATTGGTATTGAAAACCTATATTTAGCCACCAAAAACAACTTTCTATGACTGTTAGAAAAACGTTATAGTACTCTCTGTATTATTGGCGGCCATCTCGGATTTTTTGCGTGATAGTTGACCAGATCTTAGAACATGAAATTCCTCAAAACAAAAATGTTATTTTGAAAACAAAAGTCAAGTTGTGTGTCCGCTGTGCACCCAGACATGATGTATAATCATGATAATCGAGACATTTTGTCGGCAATTTTGTTTTGCAATTTTGAAAGGGAAAAACTCAAAATAGAGCTTGGCATGGGGCAGATTTGGAATCAGCATATCCGAATTGTGTGAAAACAACTGCATGGCAAATTCTACTGAGATATGTCTTACAAACTTTAAGAATGCCTCGTTTTGAAAAATAGGCCCTGACTAATATATTGAAATAAACGTCCCCAAATTTTGACAGCTTTATCATTTTTTTAAACTATCAGGTCTAAATGTCGAGTTTATTACATATACTACACCTGACAAGCTGCGGCTTCAGTTGATCCGAGGCATGACTACTATATGATGCTTGGTACTCCTAGCCAGCATTTAAAAATACACGTTGACCCAATGCCGGGCTAATGTTAGACCAGCGTCCATGCTATTTGCACCCAGATAAAATAACATAAATTCACACCTCAAGTTGAATGGCTGCCAACATTAGCCCAGCATTGAGTCAACGTGTCGTCTATGTTGGGTAGCATGGATATATTAACAAATATATCCATGCTATTTGCACCCTGATAAAATCACATCAATTCACACCTCAAGTTGAATAAAATGACCAGATTGTTTTTCAAAATTTTTAATGACTATAATCAATATGGCAAATCATATCACAAATGTACCTAGCATGATGGATTATATTATTTTGTCAATAATCGTTTTTCAAATTCTCAAATACATGCGTGCTTAGTGGGTTAATAATGATGGACAAGTGTCGCAGACGCTGGGACAACGAATGCTTCGTTATTCCAATATTGAATGTGCCACGACCTCCTGCCGACGACTGAGAAGAAGGTCACCATTTGGACGTTCAAAGGATCCGTGCTCTGTTATTTAATTAGTTTCGTATAATTACAGCCGAGTGCCGACAGGGATTGATGTGGGCAAGGAGTAATCCACCATGTTTACCATAACTCCATTAGCCCTACCTGCGTTTGTTGTGCAGCATCCGTAATTATATTCACAGCAGAAACAAAGCGTTGAATCAATGAACCAATGCTGTTTTAATGTTGGCACACCATCTACGACGTTGACCAAAATCGAAGCAACAGCCCAGCCGACTAAAAGCGTTGAATCAATATCGGTTTAACGCTGGTCCAGCCTCGTAGACGGTGGACCAACGTTAAACCAACATTGATTCAATACCTTGTGTCTGATGGGATTTTGCTTTGATTTTGGTCAACGTCGTAGATGGTGTGCCAACATTAAAACATCATTGGTTCAGCATATCGTGTTGATGGTGATAGACATTACTATTATAATATATAGATATAAATCTAAAACACAATGAAATATTGACTCCATAATGAGCTTCATCAGCATTTATTTGCTTTGTTGTTTGTTTTGGTGTCTCTGATTACAATGTTTACCGTTTATTTGCCAACAATAAAGTTATAGATACCTTTTAATCACAGATGTTTAGATGATTTTTTTTAATATCTTCCAAATTAATTATTGGCATCATACTAACGGCAAAATCAGATTACCGTGAATGTATAGTCAACTAAAATAACAATTATATGTTGTATTTAGAAAATGTGTTTCCTTGCTTATTACTTTGCTGATGTTGTTTACTATTGTCTGGAATATCCCGAAGCAGTTATACAATGTAGGATGTCTGTAATTGTCAATTTTACAAATTTGACTGCATGGATTATTTGTGATTTATTTATGTTTTGATCATGATAGTAGCCTTGCAGATGATACATTTATTACGGCATGACGTGTATGAATAGGAGAAAGAACATGGAAAACTGAAAGCGTCTTCATACAATGAATGCTTTCAAAAATATAATTCTCGGTCAGATAATGTTATTTTTAATTCCATCAAGATGGTCAGCTATTAATCGTGCTTGCAGCTTCTCTAAAAATAATTTGTTATTATTTCTGTTAATTAGATATTTTTTTAAAGCCAATGTTATTCTGCGTGAATATAAATTTAGGGTTTTTAGCTTATTCACGGAAGTGAAGTCAAATACAAGTCCCGACTTACAGTTTGTCTCCGCCAATCAGATATTGACCAGCTAGCTGAAGCATCATCCCAGCAAACCAAAGACACCAACTACATGTTGGATCAATGTTCGTCCACCATCGCAGACGGAGGGCCAAGATTGAATCAAGATGTCTTTGTTGGGATGTGTTTTCGTCCATAATAATGGCTAATTTAGTTTGGACATGTGTATACGTCCAAGCTACATTAATTGTTTTCCTAACGGATCTTTAATCATATAATTATTCTACTATATAACCCTTTTTGGTCAACCAATTCACTTCAAATTCCAGCACAATAATTCAAGTTCTCCGCTAGATATAAGGGATCGGGACTGTAATTTCGGATAAATCCAGGATTTTCAAAATTTTCATGGCAATTAAACATTTTTATGGAGCTGGCTTTCAAGTCTTAGAATTTTTTTAGTTGCCCATAACTTTGAATATTAGAAAAAAAATCTGTATCTTACAAGTGCGTTAATGGGACGCGTGTGTGGTATTTTTAGCTTTATAGTTTTTGCACTGCCCCCTTTGGGAGATGAGGGGGTCATAGTTCTGATGCGGTTTGAACGGTGTATCAATGCATTAAATGTGGGAACTCGCCAGTTGTGTAAGATCGGCTAAGCGTACACGGATTTAACCGTACACTGGAATTGGCTGTAAGATGATTGGCAATGCCAGCAAGGCCTCAATGTAGGTACAACGTTGGCACAACCTTGTATCACAACTGTGCAGTGCTCCACCCCCCTCCCCTGGGTAGATTACCTACACTGGCACTTCAATGTTGGTACAATGTTTGCACAACGCTGTACCACAACCATTCCTTACCGTACACTAGAAAATTGGTTGTAAGATGGTTGGCAATGCTGGCATTACCTCAATGTTTTTTAAATGTTGGCACAACACTGTACCACAATCATTCCTTACCGTAAACTAGTAATTAGTTGTAAGATAGTTGGCAATGCTGGCAATGCCTTGATGTTGTTTTATGTTGGTACAACGTTGTATTACAGCCGTACACTGCCCCACGCACCTCTTCTGGGTAGCCAACCGTACACTGACCCTACCAATGTTGGTAAAACATTGGCATAACATTGTAGACATCCCCCATACACTTTCCGTACACCAACTCAGATATGTATAAATATTTGTTTTGGTAATAAACATAAGTAAATCATATTTCCAGCGTATGGAACTTTTTTGAAGTATTATTTTTTGATCATATTTTTAAATGGATTTTACACACCATTTCAATATTTTATAATATATAATATTCTTATATTTTTACACAAATATTATTTAAGAAAACAGCAGGTATAAATCTTTTGGTATCATTTGAGGTCCTTAAAAGGACCATTTTTGATGTGTATGAGATGTGTGGGACATTTTCTAGAAATTAATTGTCACGTCTATAATGTGTGCAAAAAATTGAGGTCTACCCAAGTCAATAATAGCTAAATCAGAACACCAGTCATTACCATCAGCAATGAAAATGACTGATTCAGTAAGGTTGTGAAAAATCTCTCTCTTTTTTGCTTTGATTTCAGACACTTTTGCCGGCGACATGTTATACATTATTTGTATCCTCTTGCACTCATACCCATTCCTAGTGCTCATTAAGCCTTGTCAAATGTGGACATTTAAATCCATGATATCAAAATCTTCAGCAGTTGTGAGCAGAACCAGTGTAAGCGCTGTGCTGCCTTTATTTGATGTCATACACTTTATACACGTTATACATGATTTGAAGCCAAAAAATAATATAATCAAACCTTCAATACCTATATAAATAGGCATGCATGTAATGCCTGATATTTTTATATCTTCCTGCTTATTAGAGACTTTTGGTTGTCAATGCTGGGAAGACCCACCAACAGTGGTACAATGTTGGTACAATGTTGTAGACATTGCCAGAATATCTCGTACACGTTATCAATCAATTTGAGTTAGTAACCTTGGTCATGTATGTTTTATAATGATCTGAGATCAGTAAGGCTACTACAGATAAGTGGTGAGGGACCCTAAACGCTTGGGTAAATTGTAGGTAAATTTAAATCTTTCAGTGTCATGTGATATAATATATTGATACTAAATATATTTTATTTGTAGTCTAGATTACTATTTGATCAATTTTACCTTGAAAAAATTCTAGTTTTATGTGACATATCGTAGGCTAATAGTTTTGTAACCCTGCTTTAGAACACCCCCGCGCATTATAGAACCCCTCCAATACAGCAGCAATAGCAACATTACCACCATATTGCGAACATACAAAAACGTGGACATCATACTTTAATAATGTATATCTTGGATGCGATTAGGCCGATTAGTGATGGACTTGTTAGAATCAGTAGCATTTCACTTAAATAATACAATATTAAGATTATTTCACGACACGTTGTTATAATGGTATGAATATTTTTAGACCGTTGGGGTCGAGATTGCTTTCAGTCACAACCATGTTGACAAACGTTCATATTTTCAGGGTAAAATGAATGCAGTAATCCAACTACCCAAGGATTTGTGAGTGTAGCCTTGTACAGGCTAGTAGGTAATCGAGACTGTCTTACTGCTATGCATCATACCTCCCAATATATGGACAATGCTGGGTCAACGTCAAAATACACACACACACACAAAGCTAAAGTTTTGGTTTCAGGTGAAATATAAAGAGCTAAGCTTAACTGAGATATGGACATTCGGTTGATGATGTGTTTACAATCATCTCATCATCCTCAGGAGGTACACATGACCAAGTTTACCATATATGTCCACAAAGGACTCGTCTGAAAACCGGTCATTCAATTCTTTTTTGTTGACATAGTTAACGTTCATGTTCTGTAATGAGCTTATGTGTCATCCAATTGTTTAACTGAAGGTGTATTACGAGGTGATTGGCTTACCAAACAGTGCAAAGAATAATTTACTCACATGATCATCTAGTTTATAACAGTTCGTACAAGGTTGTGGATATATAAATAAATATTGAGTGTATTTAACATACCAAGCTCATGGAGTTGATTTATTTTATGTCTCTATTCGGTCTTGTACAGATTTCCAGCATCAGATGTTTGAATAGTTCTGAGACAAACTTAGAACCCATATATAATGATGGACAATTGTATATAATTGACGACACACTCGGTAGGATTATAGCCTAGAAATTAGCTGAATGAATTCACTTTCATATAGGTTGTATGTCCGAAGTTATCGAGTTATTGCAACCTGATCTAGATTACCAGACGGGGTTGAGATCAATATAACAGAAATCTGCGCCATCGATAATAACTATTTTTTATCTTTTTGATATTTTAAAATTTTGATATTTTAAAATTGTATCTTTCTTCAAGGAGCTAATAGCTTAATTTATATGTTTTATAATTTAAATTGTATCCTTGTCCAAGGCGCATTTTATGGTCGACCTTCGTAATTGTTTATTCGCCAAAACTTAGAGCTAGGTAACAAAAATGTGATTGCATACAAAAATGTGTAATTTCTAAACTACTTGATATATCTCAATCCTGATACTATTTTTTTTACTTATTTTTAGTAATCTAGCTTTTGAACTGTCATTGCCAAAACATTCTACAGTACTTAAAGATATGGAGGTGGGTTGTCATAACTTTTGAACTAATCCACGTAGCTCGATTCTGCTTACTTCTGCGGGCAGTTTGACAAAAAGTGATAGGACAACTGTAGTTAGTAAAAAATGATATATCCAACAGTTGGTGAGAAAATCAGCCCATTAATATTTTATATAAGATTTTGTCCATTTAAACTCTGTCAAAGTCTGAGCTGAAAATAGATGTAGCCTATATTGACTCAGCACAAAATGTCAGAAGCCTTTGTAACAGTTTTAGATGACCATTAGTTTCAGATTAGCACCAGTCCCTATGTGTATGGGCGATAATACATGGTGGTGTAATTAGTTGTGTGAGATTTGAAAGGTGTGGCTCTGATTCATGTTTTTATCTCAGGCAGATGGAGATCATCATTTGTTTCAAAATTATGCACCTTGAAGGAAGGTATGCAGTATTTATGTGTGCCTTTTGATTTATTTTGGTATTCATCTTTAATACTGTATCCACCATGAAGCATGGCGACGTCATTTTATGGCCTTTTTGGTGTGTTTTCAGTCAGATTTTATCCCATTTCCCTCTAGTATCGCCTATTATTCCCATATTGGACCATTGCCAGTGACAAATAAATAAAACTATCATTGTGCCATTCAATTACATAAACATAGACCTTGCTCTATTTGCACCTGGTAAAAAAACAATCATTGCATGATGAGCAGAATCAATATATACCACATATTAAACAACGTTTTTAATGCCAAATTATTCCAAAATTTAGATTTGGGTAAACACAAGTTATATTATCTTATACTTTTGACCAGCCAAATGTTCATTCTCATTGAGAATGTGATAATTAATCAGCACATAGTGAAAATAAAAATAAAAAAGCCGGTATCATGGAATTTTATGGAATTTGCGTTTGTTTCCATCGCGGCAACTTGGTAACGAAGCTGATTCTTAATCAAAATAAAGCACACTTTTAGAGAATTGTTTTCCAAGATAAAGTTCATTTGAGAGGAGCAACAACATATTTTGGGGTCTAAAATCATCAATTATTCTTCCACCGATTGTTCTGGAAAATGGCGTGTTTGTCAGCAGGACATGTCTAACTCTCTAGGTCACTGTGGGTACATTTAAAGGGACTGGCCCAGGCTAAAATCATCAAAAAATCGGTGATTTTATTTTGGCTTCCCAATATGACCATATGATGTAAACATGTCCATAGACTAGAACTGCAAACGATTTTTAATTTTCCTGCTGCGCATCATCCAGTTAGGCTAGATAAAGAGACGACATTCCCGTATTTCTAATTTTTGACATGGTTGTCAAAAATTAAAAATCAGGATTTTGTATCTATATCTAGCCGAACTGGTGAATGCGCAGCACAGAAATTAAAAAACTTTTGCAGTTCTAGTCTATGGACATGTTTACATCATATGGTCATATTAAGAAGCCAAAATAAAATCACCGATTTTTTATGATTTTAGCCTGGGTCAGTCCCTTTGATAATCAAACAGAGTACAACAACTACAATTTGTTCAGAAAAAAGTCCTCCTTTCCATAGCTGTCCATGAATGAAAATTCCCCTGAGGCAAAACTGTGCTTAATGGCTCAAGCAACTAATACACTTGGAATGTATTCAGTAAAAGTTTGGTCTATTTTCATTTAATTTAGTGTCAGATCCCGCTAGTTATTGTGGTCAGAAAGGTAATAATTATTCATGAAAATTTATTATGTGGTTTTTTCCCTTACAATGATTGATTTTGTGTTTGGAAATCACCGAAAAAAATACAAAGAGGCGTATTGATATATTCACAATATATAAACTTTTCATGGATAAATCTTTGTATTGCATTCGAACGGGTGTGAGCGATAATACATGTAAGGCTATGGGAGTGTAATTAGTTGTGTGAGACCATATTTAATCTCTTAATTTTTTACAGAAATGTCACAACTACATGATTACTTGATTATTTTGTGCAGGCTTTGTCGTTTGTGGATGTGACACCAGCCTCATCGCGAATATGTATTCTGGACCGGAGCAAGTCAACACGGAACGATGACACAGAAGGATCACACTGCCTTGTCTTCTGCTAATGACGACAATCAGAAAAAAAACTACTTGATAAAAATGCTACATACAGATTTTCCAATGTTTCAGTAATTGTACCTTGTAGCTGAGCAATTTTAGCAAGATTCAACAGTAATCGGAATGGTATACTGTGAATTAAATTCAATGTAAATAAGCCCACAAGTAACAGAATATACTTCACCAACTTGTAGACGTAGTTCAAGCTCCAATGTAACTACTGACATTTTCACACACCTCACTGACTAATAAAATCACACAGTTATTTTTTTCAAATAATAATAAAAATCTTCGTTTCATTATTTGTTTTATTCAGGGCACTTTATCACATCGGTAACATGTTTAAATACACATCATATCACAATATTTTAAAAGAACAATTACAAATTTATTCAATAGTCACGGCATCACATTGACAACCATGCAAACTGTCTCGCAAATCATCTGATCTGTTATGGACCATAGTCATGGATTGATATTCACCTGTCATACAAAACATATATCTGAATGGATTGTGACATGTCAACATCACGGATTTCATATGACACTACATGAAGGAGCTCGTACATCAAAGGACTCACCCAGCTAGACCTGTAACGGCTCATGACAGTTGTAAGCCGAGCTTAGACCTTTCAGATCGATTACCAGGTCAGAGGTGGTTTCGCCAGAGGTATCTTTGGAGTGTGGAAATACAATAGCTTTACCCCTTATCCTGGGAATGAGATGTGTGTCTAAACCTCAATATTTGCAATAATTTCTGCTCAAATTAAACAAATATGAGTAATTTTTTGTCACTTGAAGTTGTGGATCGCGGTAGCGAGACACAACTTCAATTGGCTGAGAATTCAAATAAATTTACTTAACAGGATAAGGGTGAACATGCTCAAACTGTGGTAATATTAAACATAATAAAAACGGCACACCACCCAGATGTACAAGAAAACACCAGACCACATTACCATTTACCCGCGGAGTTTTCTTATTTAATCTTTCACCCACGATCCACAACTGCATGTGGGTGAAAATTACACATATGTGTTTATTTACACACTCACTGGTACACAGAGCACAGGGTTGGGTGTAGACAGACACCTGTGTGGAACCCAGCAAACATGAGGACTTGACCCAATGTTGTTTCAATATTGGTTCAGGGTCTTGAGTAGGGGGCCAATATTGAAACAACATTGGGTCAAATCCTCGTGTTTGCTGGGCTCCACACAGGTGTCTGTCTACACCCAATTTCCCCTCCATAATATTCTCGCCAGCCGATCAGGATACTTTTAGCAAGACAGCCGGCCAATCACACGCTTACTACAATACTTGAAATTGAGAGTGGGGGACATATGACGTCACCCATCTGCACATTTTAACATGCGAAGTAGCAGTGTCTACGGCGAGCAGTGTAACTCACAGGTTGTGTTTCCACTATGAGACGTAGGCCTATATCGCTATCAGCCAATACCGCACTCCGTTGTACTACATGTATACATATCGTATGCATGCTGTATAGCAAGTGAGCGGGGAATGCTATTGATTGATCGCCAGTGATTCACCACCTTATGGTCGTCTGTCATGTCGGTCGACTGTACACTTCTATCTGCCGTTGAAAATTTTGAACTGTCGTGTGAGAAAATACAAGCGGTGTCCATTTTCTTGCGGTATAAAAAATACAGCACAAGTCCCAGGAATAAGATGCTTGCCTAAAGAATCACACCTTATTCCTTGGACGAGTGCTGTATTTTCCAATACCGCACGCAAATGAACACCATTTGCATATAATCTCAGACCAAAAATTAGGAAATCTTGATGTTCCAACACACATTTCATTCCTAATAACAATGATTTGATTGGCTGATAAAACGGATTAAAGGCGATTATAGTCATGCCTAGCGCTTAACGGGTTAGCGAGACCAACATAACACATACTCTTTGTGATGACTGTCATAAATTATGTACTTGCCATGTGCACCAAACGCTAGGGAATTCAAGAATTGTTATTGTTCTAGTATTTTAGACTAGTAGTGTTTTTTCACAATAACAAATGCAAATTCACCAATAGTTGAAGAAGCACCATTTTAGATTGTGTGACAACTGACCGTGACAAAAAACTGGTTGGTGGGATTATAGGCTATACATTGGATTATATCATGTAAAAGTACACATGTTTTGCTTAGCAGTATCGATCATACCTGTGATGTAGAATACATTTATTATGGAAACTGGACAGCCGCTACCAGCCACTAGGAAGCTCCCAACAAAAAAGACATGTGTAATTGTTCATTTCACAATAAATCTCAACAAACAGTTATTTTCTATTTTCACACAATCGTACCTGTGGTAATGTATCTGGGACTTCTTCCACTATTACGTCAAGTCTGGTTTATTAACATTACGATCCCCCTTCAAGTGAATACAGACATATAAAAATAGGATATAAAAAATCTCGGGATACATTAAAAATAGCTATTTGTGAAAAAATATTGATAATCCGATACATGTCAATAACACCACCGGATCGCGCTGTTTTCACATTTCAAGAAGAAGTTATTTTTAATGTAAAAATATATTTTTGAACTTTGTGTATGTTGGGAATTAAAAGCAGTAGAACTAAAAGTTGACATTCGTGTTCACATTCAAGATTAGTTGACACATTGGTTCAAAAACTTTACGTAATCTCCGTCAGTTAGTCTCTTATTTTATTTGTATATATTTAATAGAAGTACGTCAAAATTGCTTACGGCTCAGGTAGCCTATTTCCTACTAGTTTCTGTTTGGGCATCAATAATTGTCATGACTTGTCAATACCGTACTTTTGGACAGAAACACACTTCTCATAACAATGAAACATAGATTGATAATAATCAAGTCACGCCAAAGAATGCGATACCATATTGCAAATAATAGCTATTGGTGTGTAAATGTATACAATATTTTTTTTTCACCAACCTACAACTTCAAAGAGTGAAAACTATTTCGATTAGTTACAGCAAAATCCGAATAGTTTTTTAAATGCTGCCACTTCTTGATATGGTTATTTATCATAAGCAGTTAATTAATTAAACACTATAACAGTGTTAAGATATAAAGTTAAAACAATGATTGTCACTTGATGGATTAATCTCTACAACGCCCAAATGTTTGTATATAGACTATTTTTTCAATTTGGCATCATCATAAATGTCTTAGTTAGCTATTTCCGATTCATTTGACTACCAATGTTATTGCCATTACAAATAGTTTAATACCTACAGTGCGGAGAGCCACTTTAGACAGAATCTGACGTCTACTGACGTCAGATTCCGACGTCGATCCCCGCGCTGTAGGAGTTAAGTACCATTGTTTCATTTATGTGCAACATGACATTCAGTGAACAAAAAACTGAAATCCATAACGGGCTAGGTATTACTTTGAATGATGTAATCACACTTGGTTATTTACTAAAAACCAAGAGAATTACATTACACTGTCAGCAGCAATTCACACCAGGTGAAAATAAAATAAAATACCCGAGGGTTGTTAACCCTTTCAGGCCTGAATTTACATTTGTAATCTTCATTCACTACAAGACGCGAATTGCTGTCGCAATTTACGACTTGTAGTGGATGAAGATGATTTGATGTGGTTTAAAAATTACAGAAAATTATCATGTATTGGTAAACCAGTTTCATGAAAAAATTCATTCTAAAACCCCTGGTTGTTGGAAAATTAGGTCTGTTTTCAGGAATGTAAAATGATGCTTTAATGCATCGTGAGGACTTAAAGGGTTAAAGTAGCATCAACATCATACACTTCACCAGAAGTCAATTCTGTGAGATGTTCAGCAAATCGCCTGCTTACGCCGTTACATATACACACACCACTTAATATTATGTCCATATTTTCAAACACATTTACGCCAGCTTAATTTACTACTCCGGAAATCAATTTTATATATATATAATTATTAAACGACATAACGAAAAGACGACACTCTCATGCAGTGAATGCCAACCTTTAAAGCGCTAATATATATATATATATATATACTGTGTATCCACTTGAAGTTGTATCTCGCTACCGCGACCTACAACTTCAAGTGGGCAAATAAATACGTATATGTGTATGCTTGAATTAAAACCTATGTCATTCGGCAAATTCAATGTCAAATTTCACCTTCAAGTTCACTTGTTTGAAGGGCACATAAAAAGGCTCAGAAATGTCTGTAGACACATGGTAGAATAGATGCGATTAGCACTTGGAGGGTTAACCCTTTAACCGCCGGTCCCGATTATATTCGGTGTTTTATTTCTTATTGGCACATAAAGTACCACCCTGTAAACATGTTTAACAGATGAAACGTGACCTCACTGAGCAAGATTTAAAGAAAGTTAACATCTATCTTGTCCAATCTGAATAATTTACAGTCACTTGAAGTTGTGGATCGCGTCAGCGAGACACAACTTCAAGCGACTGATAATTAATTGGTAAATAACTACCTAGCAGACCAAAGACGTTGAATCAATGTTTGTTTGTCGTTGGTTCAACGTAGACAGTGGTCCTACATTAAAACAACATTAATTAAACATATTGTGTTTGATGGATATAATCATGTTGCAAATGCTAGGATTTTCTCACGGGGACTGTCATTATCGATAAATATTTTGTTTATTTGAGCAAATATAACAGGATGATTTCCCATCACATTTATTTAATACTTACTTCAATGTAAATCCACTGTATTGTCTACAAGTTTTGTAATCAGGCGGATACACATTCACCATTTGTGCTCGTCCAATCAGCAAGTTTCGGCGTTTTCACGGTGCTATGTAAGTCACTTATTGAGCCACATGTATTCTCCTTTCGACCGTTTCATAAATAATTGTTCTCTCGTATCGGTGGCAGACATAGCGCCATAGGGTGATATGAATCTATTTAATATTTAGAGACCTATCACCTTAAAGGGATAGACCACTGTTCAAAATACGCAAGACAAGGGCGCCCCACAATGCAACACGTCATAGACATCATAAACTACAGTGGGTGATCTGAATAATAATTATTTTCCGAAGTATCATCATATACATTTGTATGTATAAAAAAACAGTTTATACAGCATCCATCGAGAGAGCTATGAATTTGTCATGCCATACCTAAATATTTTTCTGTCGGTAGCCAACGTGATTGTTTGTAATTCATAGTGACCGACTGAAAATATTAGATGAGAATACATCATCATAGTACTACGCTCTGCTGCATCTATAGATAGGATCTGGTTTAACTTTTGCTCTCACACTGAAATTTTTTTTGTTTGAAACTGTTTTACACATACAAATGTATATGATGATACCCGGAAAATTACTCAAATTACTGATTGTCAGCGCATGACCATTCCACAGTGGACCACGGCTTTAAGTACCTGTGTGACTAGACCACCTGGCCCCCACATAGTGACACAGTCCGCACTGTACGGGACCCCAGTGATGTAGACCCACAGCCACTGCAGCCCCTCATATTATATACATTTTGCACTTGTACCACGTAGCCACTCCCCTCATATTATATAAATTCATCACTCTCTTGTATTGGTATATTGTCTAGCCACAGAGCCATTCCCTGATATTTAAACACACCACTACATTATTTTCTTTGTCCGACCACTACATTCTAAGCCGGGAATGGAGAGTTATTGTTGATCAAGTACAGACCAAATATCACGGTAGGCATATGGTGCTATAATCAGTCAGGTGTGACCAAGCTGTTGATTATGAGAGATTCTCATTATAGCTGGATGTTTTTAAGTCAGTTAAAATCCTCGAAGCTCTGCATTCTTAGCTGTGGAAAAGGCCTCGGCCTCTGGCCTTGGCCTTTTCAACAGCTAAGAATGTAGTGCTCCTCGGGCTGTATCTTATACTTATATGAGTGCCCTGCTCGTAGATGTCGAGTGTCTAACCACATAGCTACTCGCCTTATATGATATAAATTCATCACTTGTACAAGTGGATGATCTGGCCACACATCATCCTAATAATTCCTCACATGTAGTGGTGGAGCGTTTAGCCACTGTTCAATTATAGCGATAGATGTTCTAGGCACATAGGGGCCTATTATATTATATACATTTCTCACACTTGTAGACAGAGACGGTCTGGCCACATAGTCAGTTCCCTCATATAATATAAATGTTTCAATTGTAGAAGAAGAGCATAATCATCGCCCTCATATTATATATATATATTACCCGCTTATCCACTATCCCCTTCATATTATATAAATTATTCACTTGTAGAAGTAGAGGGAGTAGCCACACATCATACTATAAAATGCTTTCATTTGTAGAGGTGGATGGTATAGCAAAGCCCGTCCATTTATATTGTATTTCATCACTTGTTGAGGTAGATGGTCCAACCACACATCATATTAGATAAATTCCTCACTGGTAGAACTGGATGGTCTAGCCACACCACCTTCTTATATAAATTCCTCACTGGTAGAACTAAAGGGTCTATCCACACCACCTTCTTATTAAAATTCTTCGCTTGTAGAGGTGGAGGTTCTAGCCACACTACCTTCTTATACTGGTAGAGGGTCTAGCCACACCACCTTCTTATATAAATTCATCACTTTTTGAGGTAGAGGGCCTAGCCACACTACCTTCTTATATAAATTCCTCACTGGTGGAGGTAGATGGTCTAGCCACACCACCAGATCCCTCGGATGTGGAGGGTCTAGTCACACATACACATATAGGTAGACTTCCTCTCATGTTATTCCGCATACAGACACATGTACGGACGCCTGCCCCATGCACCCTCTGTCAGCTATTCACATCTTGTTCTTTCACCTCTGTGGTTACAAGTCTCCTCAGGGACACATATGACCCTGACCCGTACACGCTGTGAGATTCTGCCTTCCTTCTGTACAGTGATCGTTTGCTCCTCTTGCACCTCCATTTCTCAAATAGGATCACCTTTACCGTTTTGCGGAAGTTAACATTTACCGCCAGGTACAAGAGGAAATTAGAAGCGAAGTTCATTGTTTGCATGACATTAGTTATATCTGCTATGACACGCCCAATCCAACCTCTGCTGTAGGGATTGCTGTATTTGAGCAGTTCCCCTGGGGTCACCAATAGCAGCTGCATCAGTATTATGCACACTAAAGTTGTGGTTATCCTTTTGCTGGTTTCTCGCACATTTTGTCCTGGACATGAATGCCGCCTTTGTGCAGCTGCTGCGCGTAACTGACGAACCAGCATAACATTACAGAAAATAAGAACACAAATGGGAATAAAGTCGGCAATTACTGGCCACACCCATCGCATGTAGAACTCTATATTGCGTGATGTGTCTATGTGAAATATATACTCATACTGCCAAGTCTGTCCAACATCTGGATGCCAACATGGATTCACATCCATGTGAATGAAGTGAGGGAGGCTTACAAGAAAGGAAAATATAAAAATACAAGCAATTAGGGGTATTGTGTTTTTAGAGCATGGTCCTAGTCTAGTTTCTAGTGGACGAATCACCGCCATGTACCTTGTAACAGCAGTCAGCACCACCAACCAAGTAGATGACATCAGAAACAGGTTGATGAGAGACACACCAAGTGACCTGTACACCATGGCAAAATGCAACCATTCTTGTGAATCTGATTCAACAAGTGGTATGATGACAAGAGGCAGCACTGTGACACAGAACAGGAGATCAGACAAGGCTAGAGCAACCAATCCATGGTAAGCTGAGCGACCTAATCTATCCAGGCTGCTCACCATGCGTCTCCTGGTTAACACTATGATGTTAAAAATGTTACCAATAATACCAAGGAAGCAGACAAGAGGTATGACAACCTGGAACCAGCCGACGTTGCCGAGAGAGCTGGTGGTGGAGCTGGTGGTAGTCTGCACCGTGACAGATGTGTAGAGATGTGTCACTGTTATGTTGGTTGTCCAGGCTACAGTCACCGCAGCTGTCACATTATCTTTAGTGAGGGATACATCATCTTCAGCATCATCAGTCACCTGTCTGGCATATCTGCATAGCGGAATGTCCTCATGGTTCATCACATCTCCCAGAAACATATTCTCGGTTGTCGTCAGCATGTTCATCACAAATCTGAAATCACACAAAAATATTGAACACGGTTATTTGTGCAAAACATTCACCAAATATTACTTTCTAATCACACTAATTGTGTAGCAGGGGAGCTCATAAACAATGTCACCCTCCGTCATATTAAAATTGTTACACGATTGAAAATATAGGTTGTGCAGCGGTATAGCAAGATTTTTACGAACAATTGAGCATTTGTGAAATAAGCACCAAACTTTGCACATTGAAAATACATGGTAAATATGTCTCATATAATTATATGATTTTTTTTGTACGGAACACCAAGTGTTTGATCATGCTTGAACTACAAAAAGAATAAATTTAAGTGACGCATCTTGGTTAGTTCGCTGTAGAACGATTTATTATTTCCCACCGACATCATTTCATTTATGTCCCTTGTTTCATCTCGGTGATTTAAGACAACTAGGCCTAGTCTTTCTTTAATCGATTTCCATCTTTTTTTGAGTTTTTATTTTTGATTATACACTTTCATGAAAAATAGGCAACATTACAGTTTATCCACCCAATCCATAGCAATCCACCCGAAAAACTTGTCACTTGTGAAGGCGTGTAGCATCTCATGGATGGTCCCTGTTGACTAGTGATTTCGTACCATGCTAACGCCTTTATATGAGCTGCCTCAAACGGGGACGAAAGGTATTACCACTATCAACAACCATCTTAATATCCCCATTTGTGCAAATGTTCAACATATCGAGGGCTGATGTTTTTTAGTGAGCGGTAGATTTTCTGGAAGGACATACCTTTATTTTGTATGTCCTTGATAATACCTAAAAACACATACCTTAAAATGCCCATGAAAAACACTAAACATTCTAAAGTATCCATACTATTTGTTATAAATCAACTCTTGTATCTAAATATTTGAGGGAGCGTGTGGTGGTAGTGAGTTGGGATCGGTGAGGTAGAGATGATTGGCTTTGATTTGTCACATCCTGGCATATAGCGTCGCCATATCCCTATTTTGCTTAGCAAATAGTCACGTTTAACTGATACAAACATTTGCGTGTTTCGTAAAGATTGCTCTTTCCTCGCAACAAAAAAGACACATTGATGTGTGCTTATTATTGACCAAATAATGATTTATTGTCTAAACAAGTTTCTCTTGTGAGTGTCTCAGTCATCGGTTGGGGAAATATGCCAAAAAGCGTAAATATTTAATCTACACAAACGTGTGAATACGGCTGTGTGCTTGGATATCTTATTAAATCATTGTATTTTGTTTAACCCTTTAAGCCCTCACGATGCATAAAAGCATCATTTTACATCCCAGAAATAAACTTAATTTTCTTATGACTACGGGTTTTAGAAAGAAAATTTCCATGAAACTATTTTACTAATACGTGGCAATTTTTGTTAATTTGAGACCCTCTTCAAGTCATCTTCATCCACTACAAGTCGAGAATTGCGACAGCAATTTGCGGCTTATAGTGGATAAAGATGACAATGATAAATTCAGGCCTGAAAGGGTTAAGCATGTAAAAAAGCTGGATTTGCAGGTATAAGTGAATAAAATAATTCTTTTGTTTACGTAAATGTGTAAATAACCAGAACAAACACACCAAAAGGTTCGGGGATAAATACAGCAATATTTTTTTATTAGAACGACAGACGCGAATTCGGTCCTTTTAGCTGTAGAAATATTGTATTCCAGAGAAAACGCTTTATCATGTTTATATGTGGCCACTCTTCCCACATATTCATTGGTTTTATAAATTATCATAGATATATGTATATATATATATATTATACATCTCCAGGTATTAACCCTTAAAGTGCTAAATCATAGAATTATCATTCTTAACCACTTAGCCCTTTAAGCCCTCACGATGCATCAAAGCATCATCTTGCATCTCTGAAAAAAGACTTAATTTCCTACAAGTAGTGATTTAGAGCGACAATTTTCGTGGAACTGTTGTAAAAAATAGCGCATTTTCATTTGCCACCCACTTAGAGTCCTCTTCATTCACTACAAGTCGAGAATTGCGAAAGCAATTCGCGGCTTGTAGTGGATGAAGATGACAATAATAAATTCAGGCTTGAAAGGGTTAAAGTTGTGTTTCGCTTTCACTACTAACAACTTCAAGTGAGTAAAAATCACTTAAATATACACACTTTGGACGTCAGAACACCGCATTGGAAAAGTCAAATATTCATAATGGTCATGAAAAAGATATATTTATGATGATTTCAAATTGAGAGGACCTTTCCATGTCCTTTTTTTTATTTTCCAGAATCAATATTTCCACAATTATGAAGTATATGTTCAGCATTTTTTTTTCATAGGTGACCTCCATGAAAGCGACTCTTCTGGAGTCTTTAGGAGGCCTCCTGCACCAGGAAACAATAATACTATCGGCACTTTTTTATTCTAAACTTTTGTACTTGTCTATGTTGTTTTCTGATACAAATAAACGTATCTTCTTCTTCTTCTTCTTTTGTTCTCTTCAAGTGAGTAAATAAAAATCACTGAAATATACACACTTTTGACGTCAGAACACCGCATTGGAAAAGTCAAATATTCATAATGGTCGTGAAAAAGAGATATTTATGATGACTTCAAATTGAAAAGACTTTTTCATCTCCTCGTTTATATACAATTATTTCAGCGCTTTAACCCTTTAACCGCCGGTGCCGTCCATATTTGTTTTTTAGATTTGTTATTAGCATATTACATATCAGCTTTGAAACCTGTTAAAGATAAAACGTGACATTATTCATCAAGATTTGTAATTTGTTGAACTCCATTTTGTCAAATCTGAATAATTTTCACTCACTTGCAGTTGTGGATCGCGTCAGAGAGACGCAACTTCAAGTGGGTGAAAATTCCAATTGAATAATTTGGCGGTTAAAGGGTTAAGGATTGGTAATTTTTTTTTCTTCTTAATAACATGACTTTTTCAAATCAGGAAAGTATCATTGGAATTGATAAAAAACGTTTGATAGTCAAATAATTCACATTAGTAGTAGTTAGTTTTTTTTCATAAAATAAACATTTTACGTCTTTTACAACTGAAAAATGCGTTAGGACTTCCAGGTTGAAAATAGTAATAGTAATTTTTAGTAGAGGAAAGGTAGTCACAGTAATGAAAACAATTTGTCCATTTACTGAATTACACCATGATTGAGGACATAGGCTAAGCGAAAATCTGTCTCCTATCGTGATGAATGATGATACTTTGAAGATTTGTTGTGAATATTTCATTCACATGTCTGCCAGCAGATCCACTGCATCTTAGTGATGAAGACTATTTTAGCACAATTACTCAAACACGAAACAGTAATTACATTTGGGTTTTGGACATGGCAGGATGGCCGGATATTTGTTTCGCTTTGTAATGTAATGTTGAAAATGCCGTGGTTTTACGATCGCAAGTGAAAGGTTTCCTGACTCGAGCAGTTTTAATGGTGAAGTAATAGCCAGTAAAAAATTATTCAAATGAACTTCGGCGTCTATCATAAAGGTCAGTTATGTCTGTCATTGTGGTTTAACATTAAATTATATAATCCAATATGGTGGCCGTTGTGCTGACAAAATGGCTATAATTGGGTCGTCCCAAACACAGAAAGAACATAGTTATTGATAACATGGTGACAGATTAGAATGACTTTGGTATTTAATATAGGGTCTCCAGTATGCCTTATTGGTGTAGCCATAGATTTTATTATATTTGGGCTATGCCCAAATATACTGAGTTTTGTCTGGTTCTTTAAGCTTATTATTTCTCTTTATTTTTTTTTTATCAAATCAACATGGAATTTGGCCACCATATTCCCAGAGTAGTCAGGTATTCTGCTTTGACTTTTCTAAGTCATCCAGCATGCTCTTCTGGATTTATCTCGGATTTTCTGGATCACTTTGCTTCTCTTCAAATGCAAAAGACAGTATCTGCTCACTTGTAAAGTGAGCAGATACTGCCTTTTGGCTTGCACGGCAGTAGGCCTATAATAGGGTCCAATGTAGGTTCATGATGTACATGTCGGGATTCTCCATTGATTGCTTGAATGAAAACAGGAGAGTGAACAGGATTCCCTTATGTGCAGACAGACTCCACCCCTAGATATTATAATAAAAATACATTTATCCAATGTTTCAATTCCGGACCAGCGTCGCAGACAGTGGCCCAGTATTGAACCAATATTGTGCATTTTGGAATAGACAGTTGAAACCTTTTAAATGCTACAATTAAAATAATAGTTGCAATTCTATTCAAACACAAAACGTTGAATCAATGTTGTTTTAATGTTGGGCTAGCGTCGGGGATAGTGATACAATATTAAGTAAACAAAGAGACAAGTAAATGTGTGCACTGAGCACTCTGAATGCGACTCCATTTGACAAACAAATATATATCTATTTAAAAGTGTAAAAGCTCAGTCTGTCATTATAAAAATAACCCAACAAAATTCAAAATCGCCGCCACAAAAACTCATAAAACCTAGCCCAAATATTATTGTTACTTGAAAAGTCACAATTCCCCTCTAGTTATACATTGTATTGGGTTAGAATCCAATATGGTGGCTATTATTTTGATATAATGGCTCCCATGTGGTCACGCTTAAGCAATATATTTAGGTTACATATAGTGGTGTTAGACGACGATTTTTGTGTGCCATTATAATATAGGCTTGTTGGTATTCTAGACATAGTATTGTGGCCAATGGGCACAAGGTGTTCAGGGAACGGGGCCCACTAAAAATCTTAAAATTAAGATTATCCTAACTTTTCTAGTGGAAATAATATAAAGTTAAGATATCAATTTTTTTTTTTTTAATATGTTTTTTAATATGGAGCCTATGCTTCAAAGAAGCACACAAATAGTCCTGTCCACACATAGAGACTCAATATTATGGGTAGCCACAGTGATGTAGACTTCCGGGTTCATAATTTGTCTGGAAACAAGTCTCATCTGATTATGACATCACCACCCCCAAGCTTATCTTGTGTGTACGCCAAATTGATCCAAAACTATTCGTTCATTCATTTGTTCGTTTGTCGTTGACCATTTATCTGATAATTGTTGCGAGAAAATGTTTGACATTGCAGTAACAAACTGGCTACCAGAGAATCATAACTCGAAAAGTATTAGAAAACAAACATAGGCCTACATCCCAACAAATTTGACACGATGAAACTATGATGTTTAATTGTTGGCCCAACGTCTACGCCGCTGGCCCAAAATTAAAACATTATTGTTTCAACGTGTTGTGTTTGCTGGGATTAGAGAAATGGTGATATGTAAATGATATTGATGACTCATCAATATCATTCATAACTATTTGTAAACCTCTTTTTTATAGTTATAATAAAATTACCATCTAGCTGCTACAGAGACTTGGTAGGGGAAGACAAGTATTATACTTGACTTTGGGAGTATAGTATTAGGTGGATAATTTAACATCTTTGAAGCCCCGTCTAGTTTTGTGATGTCAGCTTAGCAATATAAGAAAACTATATGTCATGCATTCAAAACTGGCAATTGCGTTAGCAATGCCAGGTTAGAATGAATTCTGTGAAACGCAGTGATGTCACCGGATACCGTTTCAAATGGCAACTCGGTGAAAACGAAGTTATATAAGTCCCCCTCTCCCATACATCATTGTATTACCTATGTCAGTGAAAATATTGCATATCAAGGTTATTGAAATTCACAGAATTGAAAATATCAATGGTGACCCGAGATACGTAAACAGTTAAAGTAATCTACCTACACGAAGTCCACATTCAATCAGATAGCAGTATTCGTGACATGATATTGAAACAGTATGAAACTTATACACTCAGTGAACTAGCGTCCGCAACGTTGTGAACCAACGTCCACAACAAAAATCTTAATTTAATCAAAGTCGGAAACTCACGAGGTGTCCATCATTTACCAGAAAATAATTGTGATTTTTCACAACTGCTGGTCTTGATCACTTTGACGCCAACCAGACATTGAAGCGGCATTGGCTCACATGTTTTCATGTTTGTTTCTAAGTCAACGATGGTCAGTAAGTTTATCCACACCACTCGCAGACAATATCACCCCTTAAAGCGCTAAAACATTTTTGTACAAACATGGAGACCAAAGGGTTTTTTTTAATTTAAAATCATTACAATTGTCTTAGTTAGCTTTTTCCGATTAATTTGAATACCTATTTTACGGGCCTACGGCCATTATAAATATGTTTACTCTTACAGTCACTCTTACAGATCGACTTTAGTCGTCAGAATCTTACATCTACAGACGTCAGATTCTGTCTACTTAAGTCGATCCCAGCGCTGTAAGGGTTGAACAATATTTAACGTTTTTAGCACTAGTTGCCATTTGGCGACCGTTAGTGATTTGACCATGTAATAAAGTTTTGTGGCCATATATTTTGACAGTGGATTTGACGTCTTGAAGTTCAAAAATATATGTTAGTAATTAAAATAAATATAAATAATCCTTGAATATTGCCAAGCGTTAATGCAGACCTACTGATCCCCCGGACTTTGCTTTAATAACATTTATGGACTAAATTTTTTCGCAAAATTGTCTGAGATTGGTCTAGACTGAATGCTTGACAACCAAACTGGTTGAAATTGTGCACAGTGTATTGCAAAAGCAAATTGACCTAAAATGGCCATTTACACAATTGTCTGAGTCTGACAATACGCCGAGGTCATCATGAATAACTGAAAGCAAAAGTAAATTGACTAATAAACGTGACCTTACCACAGTTATTGTATTCACTTCAATCCAACACCATCAAATAAATTAATAAATGTAAATGTTAATTTCCCCTAAATTTAAAATATAATATAAAGATTGCACCCAATGCTCGCTAAAATAAATTGCTGTACTTAACTGGGTTAAATATTTTGTTTTGGAGTAGTGTTTATGAATTCACTAGCTAACAAACGATTTTTGACCAGTTCTCACAATTAGGCCTACTAAACATGGCAATTAATTACTCAATGATTTAAATTTAGAAACCACTGTGAAACATTTCTTTGATTTCTGGTCTTATGCAAATTTACACAACTTCTCACTGTTTATTTTCGGCTGAGCACTCTCCGCATATATGTATGTGAGGGTAGGTCATTGATATACCGGGTTCAAACGGAGGTGTTAGTAAACTTCTGTAAACTTTCCGAGGTCTTCTCAGAAGGGCGGGGGCCCTAGGGTAGTGGTTAGCACCGCTGCCTTAATTTCACGCCAGAGTTCGGAGCTCGTTTCCCGGTCTCGGTGGTTTGAAAAAAACAAAAAATGCTTCTTCCCCATCCACGTGTGAAAGTCAGTATTGTGAAGAGCCTCCGTGACCGAGAGGTAGCGTGCTCGGCCTGGCCCAGTGTAGCCTATATGTACACAAAGGTGGCCTAAATCCCGATTCATTTCATTTGTCATCTCAGAAAAATAAAAATATCTTGGGTAGGCCTATCACTGAGATGTTACTTGCTGAAAATGGACTACGCTTAAGAACAATTGAACGCTAATTTCCTGGTATGTCGAGCCACTGTCATTTATTTAACGAAAATATTGCAGATTCTCTGGCACCTATAGCTGCCTGACTACATGTGGATGATGCCAAAGTGATGCAATTGGTCTTGCTCATTTTCTACGTGCCTTAGCCAATATATACCGGAGATGACCTCTTTTTGAAAGATTGGCATCGTTTTGCTTTAGTAATTAAGCTGACATCTTACATCATACTGTGATATCGCAAGAAAAAGCCTGTTATTTGGCGTTTGCGACTTTTGAAGTTTTTCATGATAATAGGCAAAACAATTTTGTTATAAACTCCCATGATTTGTTTAATCATTGCACAATACAGGTCTACGTGTACATGTACATTTCTACAATTAAAGAGGTTTACATTTTGAAATAATAAAAAAAAGTGAGAAAATTAAATATATATTGCAAGGTACGTCAAACCAGAGGTGGAAGTAATCTATCCACACGAACTCCAAATTTAATCAAATAGCAACATTCGTGACAGGAAATTGAAACAGTTGAAATGTATTCATATAGAGACGTAGGCCTATTATCCACAACAAAAATCTCAATTCATGTCAACTGCTCTTACAAGATTTGAATGTTATCGTCTGCAAAAATAATCAAATTAGCTTGATATAGAATACATTAGTAAATGTCGGATAGCGCTGCCATTGAGAATGAATCGGGCTTTAGGCCACCTTTGTGCACATATAGGCTAAATTGGGCCAGAAGAACCTCCTGAGGATGGTGAGATGATGAGATGACACTGTCCTCCAGACACAGGATTCGAAATTCGAGCCCTGGCGGTCTGAGGCCGAGCACGCTACCTCTCGATCACGGAGGCTCCCCACAATACTGACTTTCACACGTGGATGGGGAAGAAACATTTTTTGTTTCTTTCAAACCGCCGAGACCGGGAACCGAGCCCCGAACTCTGGCGTGAAAGGCAGCGGTGCTAACCACTACCCTAGGGCCCCCGCCCACTCTGCACTGTGACAGTGATCATAATAGTGGTCTACGGACCCTAGAAGGGCCATGATGAAGGGTTTTTTAATAATTATGTTGTAACAGATTTATGTGGAGAATTAGTTATTATAGCATTAGTCAACGTTTCGTATTTTAATAGGCCATAAATGAAACATTTCAATGATTTTACCGGCATATGTTAGGGCAGTGCTGCGACATTGTCACCCGGCGATCGCGGTGTCGTGATGGTGCTACATTGAGACACTGTTCCAGGATACTGTGGACCGATATGCCAGTTAAGATGTGTGCTGTGGTTATTTGATATATCCCAGCCATCTTTAAAAAACATATGTGTTTATTTAACGCCAATTCAGTACTGGCCTGCCATTGACTAATATTGACACAGTGTTGGACCAATCCAAAGATAGGACGGGCAGCGAGTCAAATACGCAGTATACACCTACATCTCCAAGTATTCCCATCAAGTGGTGAAAAGATCTACGGTCTGAAATGAGAAATATCATGATTCAACGCCCTGGGGTATTGGACCCTTGTCCTTTTATAATTTATAGGTAACAACCCCGCAAACGCGAAACATTGCTGGTTTAAAACTGGGCCAGCGTTGCAGACGATGGACAAACATAAACCCAGCATTGGATCAGCGATAAATCAACACCATATATACCCTAATCTTTGCCTAAAACGATACTGGTCGCCAGACAGCGACGTCGATATCCGTGTGGCATAGTGTTTATCAAACATGTTAAAACACATTACTACATTATTTTTTTTATCCGACCACCACATCCTAAGCCAGGAATGGAGAGTACAAGTACAGATCAATTACCATGGTTACGGCCTATGGTATTAAAATCATCCAGGTGTGAACGAGCTGTTGATTATGAGGGATCCTGATTATGTTCGGATGTGTTTTAAGTCAGTTAAAACCCTTGGAGCTCTACATTCTTAGCCAAGAATGTAGTGCTCCTCGAGTTTTATCCTATACGTAATTCACGATATGCTTACCACGCTCAGCGTGTAATGTCATATCTAGTAAACACAAAACATTATACAAATGTTTTGTGTTTACTGGATAAAAACATCTATCCCAGAAAGCACAAGACAATGAGCATGTTGAATCTATTGTATTAAGGTTGGGCCAGCGTCGCAGGCGGTGGCCCGTTGTTCTTGACCCTTTCAAGCCTGACTTTACATTGTCATCTTCATCCACTACAAGCCGCGAATTGCTGTCGCAAATCTCGACTTCTAGTGGATAAAGATGATTTGAAGTGGTTGGAAAAATCAAGAAAATTGCCATGAATTGGTAAACCAGTTTCATGGGAATATTCATTCTAAAACCCTGTGTTGTAGAAAAATAAAATCTGTTTTCAGGGATGTAAAATGATGCTTTAATTAAAGCATCGTGAGGGCTTAAATGGATAAAATAGCATTGGTTCAACATCTTACCTGGGCTGGGACACGCTAGCGGAAGGATAGTGGTTCTGATTAATGCGAATGGGGTATAATAGTTGGGCAGGAAGAAGGGGGTATCGTGCACCCCCCGGAAATCAATTTCTAATTGATGTTTCTAGATTGGAAAAATACCATAGAAAACGATTTGCTATGTTAAAAAGTTGACAAAATGTCCCACATATCATTTTTATGCAAATTATTGACGCCATTACTGGACAATGTATATTTCGCTACATCTCAGCTAATAGTGCACATAGCTCAACAGTTAAGGTGTCTAACTCCATGTTTCAAGGGTCCAAGAGCATTATACAACTATTCTTGAAGTGATCAGATGTGTCTAATATATATTATTGCGCAAAATATTGCCGCCATTAACGAAAAGTCATAGCTCAGCCAATATTAAAGATAACTGAGTATAACAAGTTTCCAGACCTATGTTTTGAGGGTCAAAGAACATAGTAAAACTATTTTCAGAACGATCTGATATGTCCATGATAAGGCACTTGTATTCGTACTGGAGAACATGTTGTCCAACATAATGAGGTTCTCTTGCTATAGTCATTGCACTTGCTCGATGTCGAAGAACTGAATGCCTATGGTAAATCAGAACTATCAAGCCGTGAAACTGCTGAAACGGCTACAGAATAACCCAATAAAAAAATCATGTCAAATTCAAGAAATTCCCAAAGAGCACACATGTTGCCTTTTCATTTTGGCTTCTGCACAGTTTGGTTATCGTTCTTGTTGATGCTCTTGTACAACCTTACATTCTTGGAAGTGCGGATCAGTACCAGAATGTCATTGTCCTTTTTGCCGTAGCATTCTGTATGCTTTCACAAGACCAACGGTGGCCACTAAGATTCGACAATATGGAACTCAATTCTGAAAATCTGACAGCAACAAGATCAACATCACTTCCTCACAAGGAAATGTAATCAGTTAAAATTTTATTCACAACTATATATATATTTTTTTTCAAATGGTAAGCTGTGTCAACCTGTGCTACTATGTGAATCTATCATCTCAAGTCATACAGTACCAGGAGCAAAGCAACCTGGCATCCCCGCTCCTCGTAAAGTCTAAATGACCGAGTTCAGAGGAGCACAAATGGAAAAACTCATGACTTATGACTGTACCTCTTTGGCTTGGGTCACCAAATAGCTTTTCCTCGAAATCCAGCAAAGTCTCCCTCCTTGACTAGGCTTACCTTCTGGAAGACGCTATCCCAGACAATCTGCCATACCCCAAGGAGTTGACGATTTGTTCATACAGGATGGCATGGCACTGCTACATACTTTTACAAACCTCCCCCGACCTCTAGTGAGATATGCAGGATCGGGGATATGCAAGATCGGGGAAACACAGACAGATTGTCAGCAAACAATTACCTGACGTGACTGAGTCCATCGGAGAAGACTATTAACGTACTGTGCCACCCCCCTCGGCTAACGTGTCCTCAGTGGATAGGATTGAACCAGTTCATTCAAAGGCAAGGGAAAGGTGGGGCCACCTAAAAAGCTGGAAAAGAATACCAGGTTCTACAAAATATTCAGGCAAATGGGTGACGACGTCAAATGTCAAGCCCCATGTGATGAAACAGCTGGAGCAGTGCGCATACGTATCTGGTGTACGGACACATTAATTTAGTAAATCTTCTGTGAAAGCCGTCCATGTCTAGCTGCCCTACAAGATGGTGAGAGATGAAAAGAAGTTAATTCCCAAGTCCAGAGTCGACCTTATGTCTCGCCTCCCCCGTACCAGTCTGCTTTGGAGCCACACACCCAGCATGTGGACCACCGGGTTGCTGCGTGCATGTACGAGGAGCAACAGGGGTGGATGAACACTGACCTCGGAGTCTGGGAACCACTGTAATAGTGTTGTCCTGCCCTAGCAGCCTCACTGGTTGATCTACTGGATGCTGGTGATCGGGAAGGAGATGACCAGGTTGATCATGAAGAATACGATGACAATTATGAGTTTCGAAGAAAGTGATGAGTTATGAGTAAATGGTTGGAGTGGACTCTTCAGAATCATCTTGTCAGTCCGAGCTGTTCTGTTGCAAGGACAGCAGGTTCGTCAACAGGGAGTCAGGCTGCTGAGGAGCTAGGGTGGGAAAGCCGTATCAAATAGGTGAGATTTAGGTAATTTCCGGAATGTTAAAATTGTTTCGGCATTACGCATTGGCACAGGCACAGTTCCATAAGGCAGATATAGAGAAAGCTGCTGACCCAGTCTTAGTTTTTATACGATGACCAGCGTTATTGTGCATAGTTTAAAAAATAATGCGAAATTTGACAGGAAGCCACTGTAATCGTTTTAGAATAGGAACGGAACAACTAAAACGTGGGGGCCTTGGTTACCACTCTTGCAAGGCAGTTCTGAACGCGTTGTTATCTAGCGATATCTTTTTCTGGCATATTTTGGAAAAGTGAGTCACAATAATCTAGCTTGCTACTGACCAGTGCCACTGCAATTTGCTTGGAAAGATCTAAGGCCAGTTATTTTCGAATTCGACGCAGGTCACTGATATGATAGAAGCATGACTTCAATTTTGGGATATACTGTGTATGTCTTTTTTGAGATTTGATTTTTCGGCAATGCCCGCTACTGTCGAATACTACACCAAATTTTTTGGCTGATGCAGATGGATTTGTGTCTTGAACTAGAATTAAGCATGGGGAATTATTTAATGAGAAGAAAGTCTGTCTTACTAGGATTTAGTTGCAGCTTAGACCCTGTCATCCAGGCCGACACGGCCATTACACAATGTTGCAACTTCTCAAGAGATTCCTTAGCGTTGGAAACGGATAGAGACATGTAAATTTGAGTATCACCGGCATAGAGATGATGTTTATGTCAAAAACACAGATAATAGTGCTGAGTGGTGTAGTGTATAGGATAAAAAACACTGGTCCCAGCACAGAGCCCCGTGAGAGTGTGACTTTATCTGACAGACTGTCTTTAATTTTTACGGATTGATGCCTATTTTGCAAGTAAGAGGAAAATACAATTTGACCCTGCCCATATGTGGATATTCCATACCAATCTGAAAGTCTATTAGGTGATGCATCACGGACAATGGTATCGAAATGAGCTGTAACTTCACCTTTGTCAATACTAATAACGATATCGTTTTGTACTTTTACTTTCAGTACAGCTGATTCTGTAGAATGATGTTTCTTGTAAGCTGATTGTAATTGATTAGATAGACGAATATTTTTGTTATATGAGCTTGCAGCCAATCGGATACTACCTTTTCTAAAATTTTGGAAATGAAAGCCAAGTAGGATACAGGCCTGTAATTTTTCAGTTAATTTAAGAAGATATGTTTTTTTAAGTAGTGGTCTTACATGAGCTTCTTTGATTTTTTTAGGAAATGTACTTGTGTTTATTGAAATGTTAATTATATCAGTGATGGGAGTTACTAATATATATCAAAGCAATATATGATTTCGACGATGAGCTCAAAATAAGTTGTTTAATTTCATCTTCTGTCGCATGCTCAAAAGAGTTCATTTTGGATCTAATTTTTAGTTTTTGCACTAATGGAATATTATGTACTTTATCTGGGAATTTGGACCGGATAATTGCAATTTTATCCACAAAATGTTTAGAAAAATGTATAGTGTTAATATGTGGTAGAGCGTGCCAGTATACATTCTGCTAGTATACATTAACCAGTGGTCTTGTATTTGTAGGCTATGGTGTCGATTAGTTAATATGTCCACTGATAGACTTTGTAAACGTGTATTTTTGTGGGCTCGTGATCTTGCAAATAATAACAGAAAAACTTGGTCTTTTTATATACTCAACATGTTCCGATCTTTAGGGTGTCAACAATATGGTAATGTTGACACATATTTAGTCACTAGCCAAGTAGTAAGCAATGTTAAATCCAAATTGTCAGTAAAAAAATAATGAGAAATGGCTTAACTCTATAAATATAGATAACGCTGTTAGGGGAAATGGACGACATAAATAAGGGACCTATAAAACGTTAAAATCTAGTTATGAAACGTAAATTTATGTAAAGAAATGTCTACCACGCCAGCACAGGAGTGCCCTAGCTAAATTCAGAGGTGGTGTTGCCCCCATTAATCTGGAAATAGGGCGGTATAATGGTACACCAGAAAATGATAGAGTTTGTATCAACTGCACTAATAGCATTGAAAACGAGTTGCATGTTCTTTTACACTGTCCACTATATAATCATATACGTCATTTTTTATTTCTAGAATGTATTAAAGTAAATTTTAATTTTGCGAACATGAGTGACATTGAAAAACTGTGTTTTATCCTTACTAACAGTTCAATTTGTAAATACTCCGCCAAAGCCTGGCATGAAATTATAGTCCATCGAAGAATATTTGTGTATTTATAAAATAATATGTGCGAAATAATATTTAATATAATTTGTATCTCATTCATTCACTTCAAAACAACGTATATTGATATTGTATATAAAACTTGTATTTATTTATTAAACGAATAAACGAATCTGAATCTGAATCTGAAGGATACATTCTACAACATTTTCATGTACTGCGACATATCATAGTGTTATTATGTGCTAGGACATACTAATGTGCATCCTAGCAAACATTCTACAACATGTCGTGTACTAGAACATAGTATTATTCTGTTATGGTGTCATTGAACCTTCAGAAATACATCAGGTATAGATAGATAGTGTGTGCAGTTATAAGTTCTTATACACTAATGATGGCACCAAATTGCATACTATCACATGCCTCGTACATACCTGATCTCTTGAATATTAGTGTTTTTATATTCGTTGAGAATCAGAACATACGTCTAGACGCTTTATGTCAGCTTAATAAATGAATGAATGAAATGAATGACCATAGGCCTTATGCAGTTATCATTGACATCCGCGAAGATGTGAGGAAAGTTAGATTTTTCGCTAATGGCGGAGATATTTGGCACGCTAGCATCTTTTAGACACATCTGATCACTTCAAGAATAGTTTTATAATGATCTTAGACCCTCAAAATATGAGGTTAGGCACCTTAATTGTTGAGCTATGTGCACTATTAGCTTAGATATGGCAAAATATGCATTTTCCAGTAATGGCGTCACTAATTTGCATAAAAAAGGTATGTGGGACATTTTGTCAACTTTTTAACATAGCAAATCTTTTTCAATGGTATTTTTCCAACCTAGAAACATCAAATAGAAATTGATTTCCGAGGAGTGCAATATACCCCCTTCTTCCTACTAGACTATAAGTAGTGCGTGCAGCTTGACAATGGTAGCCACATTTCAAAGGGTCAGTCCTTGCCCTTACTCTGGTGGCTGGTCGCCTCTTCCCTGGTTCCTTGTCTCCTGGACTTCTTCTTGCCATTGCTTGTACAATCACCTACCTCACCAGGTGAAAAGAGAGAGGCACTATAAGGTTTATACCAGAACTAGTGCATAATCTCGCGTCAGCCCTCGCGCTGCGCGCTCCTCTAGTACAATGGTAGCCAGATAACACACGTCACCGTCTGACCATGATCACATAATGATGGAATGACGGCAACAAATCATCATCTGATCATGCCTGAATTATACGTAAGGGTAAATCTAAAACAACCAGGCTCACAAGAAGGAACACAAAGCTACTTTACAAAATACGGTATATTTTATGATAGGCCTATAATTATTATCATACAAGACATGACAGAACATTCTGCTAAAACGATTATCAAGTTAGTTACTTATTCACTATCCCGACTTCCTTATTCAATAAGGAGTAAGTAACAGTTTCTTATTCCTAGCAAATCTATGGTAAAATCCTATTGAAAAAAAGTCAAACAACTGTAAAATGCGCTCAAACTTGACAACAGACGTGCATGTACATGACGTCTGCAAAGATAAATAAATAAAACACTAACCTGATCAAACTAGATCACACAATAGTTGTACAAATCTAGTTACTTATTCGCTTTTGAGTAAGGATTAAGTAACTGATTATTTATGCTTTATTTTAGAATAAGGAATAAGTAGCTGTTAACTTATTCCAAATTTACGTTTGAATAAGCAACTAGCACTTGCACGGTACAACCTGATAACAAAGAAAAAACCTCTAAAATACGTTCAAATTCAACAAAATAAGCTCATAGACTTGAAATATGCAGATATGAATACACAAAACACTAACCTGATCAATCTGGATGGCACAAAGAGTTATACAAGTCTTATTACTTATTAGGTTTTAAATTAAAAATTGCTTAATTATTCCTTATTCGCGTTTAAATAAGTAACTATCACTTATATGGTAAAATCTCATCAACAATAACGCAAAAAAATACCCGGTATAACTGGGCTACCTAACTCATTCACTTTGCCGTAGGCCCAGTCACACTGACCGCCATTTTGTTTCCACAGCCAGCTGCGTAGAAACGACGACCCCTCCTACCAAAAAAATCGGCTGCAATGAAATGGAGACGCATATTTCAATTTCCTATGAAAACTAGGCCATTTTCAGCAGGCGCAAACTTTTGATCGTATTAGAACTATTACATTTAAAAAAGGAGGTCACTGTGTCAGAGTCTTACGATGTCATCAGGGTAGCAAAAATCTAGAATACGCCCAAACTCCACACAATAAAGTTCATAAACTTGTATTTTGCAGAGATACACAAGTAAAACACTAACCTCGCACGGGGAGCTCTACATTAGACAAGCTAGCGATTCTGTTTACTCATGATCTGTTTTGAACAATTAGTAGGATGATAATTTGATCTTGTTCCTAATTAGCGTGACTATTTGAATTATTTTGATTATACAAAGATGTATGTGTCACAGTAAACACGATGTATTGAACCAATGGTTAGCTTATTATTGGGCCATCGTCTGCGACGCTGACCTAATATCAAACCAACATTGGCCTGGGTGGTGCGCGGAGGTGGATATCTGATCTCAGTGCATCTCACGCTGCCTATGATGCCGCGTTACATGTTAATATTCTCAGAATTCGCGTCATAACGCCTGGCCTCATCATCTTCCAGAACAACAGCCTACAGACAGACAGAACACACTAATGGGATCTCATGTCCCACGTCTCATCATGACCACTATTATGATCACTGTCACAGTGCAGAGTGGGCGGGGGCCCTAGGGTAGTGGTTAGCACCGCTGCCTTTCACGCCAGAGTTCGGGGTTCGGTTCCCGGTCTCGGCGGTTTGAAAGAAACAAAAATGTTTCTTCCCCATCCACGTGTGAAAGCTAGTATTGTGGGGAGCCTCCGTGACCGAGAGGTAGCGTGCTCGGCCTCAGACCGCCAGGGTTCGAATTTCGAATCCTGTGTCTGGAGGACAGTGTCATCTCAATCATCTCACCATCCTCAGGAGGTTCTCCTGGCCCAGTTTAGCCTATATGTGCACAAAGGTGGCCTAAAGCCCGATTCATTTCATTTGTCCCACGTCTCCAGGTGAAAGAAATCTGATGTCGTAATTAGTGTGGCGTATTAGTCACAGCTCAATGTAATTGCTTAGAGATCCATCATAGTGACAGAAAGATGCTATCACAGACAACTATGCTATAACATTTTATTAACACTTCAAATCTGACTTTTGAAGGTGGAACAATCATATCTAAACATAGACTAAATTATATCACTGGGTTTATACATACATCACTCTGCAGTATCAGTTACTATCGGATTACATTATCGAATCTGAAGCTAAATTTACATAGTTGATTATTTGCACTGCCAAAGTAGTATGGGATATTTATAGGAGCCTTAACTCTTTAAGTGCTTCATTACTACTTAACATTTTCCTTTCATTTGAAGTTGGCATTGCTCACGCAATTGCCAACTTCAAATAAAAGGAAAATACCTCCTCACTTAAAAATTAAACCTGCTAAATTTCACAATGGGGGCTTTACTCAAGATTTATACATGCATATTTGTTCAATTTCTGTCAAATTTCAGTTGTGGAAAAACAGTATGAATGCGCTTAAAAGCGTCGCCCGCATTCAAAGGGTTAATATCTCTCGGTGATTTATAATGTTTATGGCTCAGTGTTTATGTGTAACAAATGTGAAATACTTCTGTAACTTTAAGCAGAAAAGTTATCTTCAATATATGCGGCTTTTATTCTGCATTAATCTCATACATTATTGAATAAATGAATAAATGGATACATGAATAATGAAATTATTGAATAAATGAATAAAAGGATAAATGAAAAAATGAATAAATAAATAAATGTATAAATAAATAAATGAATAAATGAATAAATTAATAAATTATTAAATAAATAAATTAATTAATTATTAAATTAATAGATTAATAAATGAGTAATGAATAATGTGTAATCAGCTCTAGGACTTGCATCTAGAGACTGCGGAGGAAATAGCATCTGACTCTAATAAAATAGCTTCCAAAATGTCAAGGTAGTAGAGCTGGTTTCGGTTTCCATCAATTTGCCATCAATTATAATTACATTTCCAATTCCATGAACGCCGTCTCATCATGACCACTATTATGATCACTGTCACAGTGCAGAGTGGGCGGGGGCCCTAGGGTAGTGGTTAGCACCGCTGCCTTTCACGCCAGAGCTCGGGGTTCGGTTCCCGGTCTCGGCGGTTTGAAAGAAACAAAAATGTTTCTTCCCCATCCACGTGTGAAAGCTAGTATTGTGGGGAGCCTCCGTGACCGAGAGGTAGCGTGCTCGGCCTCAGACCGCCAGGGTTCGAATTTCGAATCCTGTGTCTGGAGGACAGTGTCATCTCAATCATCTCACCATCCTCAGGAGGTTCTCCTGGCCCAGTTTAGCCTATATGTGCACAAAGGTGGCCTAAAGCCCGATTCATTTCATTTGTCCCACGTCTCCAGGTGAAAGGAATCTGATGTCGTAATTAGTGTGGCGTATTAGTCACAGCTCAATGTAATTGCTTAGAGATCCATCATAGTGACAGAAAGATGCTATCACAGACAACTATGCTATAACGTTTTATTAACACTTCAAATCTGACTTTTGAAGGTTGAACAATCATATCTAAACATAGACTAAATTATATCACTGGGTTTATACATACATCACTCTGCAGTATCAGTTACTATCGGATTACATTATCGAATCTGAAGCTAAATTTACATAGTTGATTATTTGCACTGCCAAAGTAGTATGGGATATTTATAGGAGCCTTAACTCTTTAAGTGCTTCATTACTACTTAACATTTTCCTTTCATTTGAAGTTGGCATTGCTCACGCAATTGCCAACTTCAAATGAAAGGAAAATACCTCCTCACTTAAAAATTAAACCTGCTAAATTTCACAATGGGGGCTTTACTCAAGATTTATACATGCATATTTGTTCAATTTCTGTCAAATTTCAGTTGTGGAAAAACAGTATGAATGCGCTTAAAAGCGTCGCCCGCATTCAAAGGGTTAATAACTCTCAGTGATTAATAATGTTTATGGCTCAGTGTTTATGTGTAACAAATGTGAAATACTTCTGTAACTTTAAGCAGAAAAGTTATCTTCAATATATGCGGCTTTTATTCTGCATTAATCTCATACATTATTGAATAAATGAATAAATGGATACATGAATAATGAAATTAATGAATAAATGAATAAAAGGATAAATGAAAAAATGAAAAAATGTATAAATAAATAAATGAATAAATGAATAAATTAATAAATTATTAAATAAATAAATTAATTAATTATTAAATTAATAGATTAATAAATGAGTAATGAATAATGTGTAATCAGCTCTAGGACTTGCATCTAGAGACTGCGGAGGAAATAGCATCTGACTCTAATAAGATAACTTACAAAATGTCAAGGTAGTAGAGCTGGTTTCGGTTTCCATCAATTTGCCATCAATTATAATTACATTTCCAATTCCATGAACGCCGAGGCGTCCCCAGACCATAAATCTAAATACCACTCAGTTTTAAGCATAATGTCTGGGTTCAGGAAAAATAGGCGTGATATAGATATGGGCAATAATTATGTTTTGCAAAGTTGTTTCTATTTACCATGATTAGCTTGTGTTGTTGTTGACTTTAATTATCTTGTAATAAAATTAGGTCTTAACATCTTTGGAGACGTGACTATTTTACTCCACTGTAACATGCAATACATTTAGAACTGAAAAATCTAGAATATTGCATGTGTGAGCTGGTGTCTAAAATGCAGACGGTAGTCAACATTTTCAACGACGGAATACGGCGTTCGCTCAACGGTTTGTGCTCGATCACTGAAGTTAAGCAACGTCGCGCCCGGTTCATAATTGGATGGGTGACCGCCTGGGACTGCCAGGTGCTGTATACACTCGTGGGGCTCAGAGAACCACGTGAATCAGATGGCTCGTCCGTCTGTCTTTGAGTTGGACGTAAAAGAACCTCAATGGACGTAGGCGCAGTTTCCATCCGGCGAGACCCAAAAAAATCCACAACATGGAGTACTTGGCACATATATAAGGCAGTGAATGATATCATGAATGATAACAGGCCTTGCTAAGTTACTCCCGTGGCGCTATAGCACAATAGTGCGTACTGCCACGTAATATATACAGATACAGAGACAGCAAGTTTATTCATCAACATTATAAACATGATAAACAGAAAGGTGTTGCTAAAAAAAATGTCTCTTTCTCTTTGGTCATTATAGATCCGGAGAGGGCTTTTAACACTGTAAACCATTCTTCATTATCAGATAAACTTCAAGCTTGAGGGCTTAACCTTTTCACTACCATACATGACGGAAATTTCCGTCGTCATTCGTCAATGAACGTAACCATAAAATGACACAAATTTTCGTCAAATATATACTACATTTATGTATTTTTCGTCATTTGAAGCTGGAAATTGCGTTAGCAATTCCAGCTTCAAATGACGAAAAATAGACCTCCTACACCAGTATATCTGGATCCTGGCATGCACTCCGGCCTGGAAGTCAAAGGGTTAATAAGATTCCAGTTTCCTGGTTCGACTCGTATTTAACGAGTCTAACTCAGAAAGTAGATATAAGCATTACCTTCTCCAAACCCAGGATGGTACCATGTGGTGTACCACAGGATTGCATCCTGGGTCCATTGCTTCTCTTAATATATATTATTGACAAGAAATCCGGAAAATCAGCAACTCACCATCTATAAATATTAGATTTGGGATACTAAAATTTCTTCAAGAAGTTTGCTCGTTACCTGGCGGTTGATCTAGAAAACAATTCAAGTGGTAAATTGATTTTGCAAATTATTTTGAAAAAAATAAATTTCTTTCAACGGCCATATATATAGTAGTTATGATTTTGAATACCCTCTGCTTGTCTACATAAATATATACATATTTGTTATGAGGACGTGTGTTAAGTCATCATATGTCACACCCAGCACATCCATCACGCTTGCAATATTCTAAGAATATCCACGCCACACCCAGACGGTATTTATATTTGTGGGTTTATTGAAATTATGACGCCATGCTTTTGAACTTAAAAACGAAGTTTGCAAATGTTTGGTCTCAAATTAAACATACATAAGTAAATTTCACCCACTTGATGTTGTGGGTCGCGGGAGCGAGACACAGCATCAAGTGGGTGAAAATTTAAATTATTTAATTTAGCGCTTTAAGTGTTAATTTGTCACCTTGATATTTAGAAAGTGACAGATACGACCCTCTGTGGCAGAAGCGACCAAAGATTATGGTTAATAAGATGATCGACTTTCGCCAAAACGTGAATCGCTTTCAGTGCTGTCCCCCGGTATCGGGGGTTGGAACTAATGCTCATAAAAATCAGAAAAATAAGCGTTGACGGAGGTTTACTGCTTTTTTTATCCAGTAATTTGGTAGTTAGTTATCAATACTTTTTAATTGTCTTCTTCCCTTTGGTACTTCAGGGGTTGATGCGCCCGTATAAACAAGTATGCATATTCATTGTTTACAAACAACAGGCAACGCCCAGCTAAAACGAGACGCTGACCAAATTATAGAGGGACACTGGTGCAACGTTTTTATTGCTGTTTCAGCATTACCCCATCTAATCATTGGTTTATCGTCTCGTATTTGCTGGCAGGTGACGATGTGTGCAAGGGTAGATACGGGAAAGAAAACCAAGATAAAGGCAAAGGAAAACATAATATGACTATACATATATAGTCTAATAATGACTATGGATCATGTGTCATGTTTATCGATAAGATAAGATAAGATAAGATAAATTTTATTTTCAATCGGCATGGTACAGTTAAACCATAAAACATTAGCCTGAGGCTATTCGACCGATCCGTGGTACTAAAATTCAACAATGAATAACATTAACAATATCACATAGTATGCAACACATAGGCCTATTCAAAACAATATATTAGGTTTTACTAGTCCTGTAATAAAAATATCACCTTCTCAATATTATTTTACTACTAATACTATATTATAGTCAAATTATCAAATACTATATTATTGTATATACTTATATATGTAAAGTACAGGGAATTGAATTCATCACAGAGTTAAGATTATGAATAAAATATCACGGTTACACTATGCAAAAAGTAAATTAAATTAATGACGTCCTGCATCAATGTATAATTATGATTAAAAGCAAAGATGGATTAAATACTTATCAGAGAATATTTTAAGATCTTTGACATAGTTTAAAATAGCATGTTAAAAAAAAAAATAATACTAATATATTATAGTCAAAATGATCAATTACTATATAATTATATATACTTATATATACATAAATTATAGCACAATGGTTTTATCACAGAGCTAAGATTATGACTAAAATATCACAGTTACGTTATATATTAATTAAATTAATGACGTCCTGCATCTTTGTATAAATATAATTAAAAGCAAAGATAGATTATATAATTATCCTAGAATATTTTAAGATCCTAGACATAGTTTAAATAACATGATAAAAAAATAAATAATAATAAAAGAGCTATGTTATTTAATACAATTTGCACATTTGTGTTGGCTTTTTCAAAATACTCGCCAAGCTGTATTATCCAGAACCTTCTCATACACCTTAGATAGACAGGGCAAAATGCTTACAGGTCTGTAATTTTCTTTACTTAACTGGTCAGCTTTTTTAAATACTGGGGTGACATCTGCCTTTTTTAAAGCATCTGGAAACGTTCCTGTATCTATGGCATTATTGATCATCCCGGCAATTGTGACAGATATAACTGGTTTAGCCATTTTAATGAGTTTTGGTGGAAGTTTGTCTGGGCCAGTTGCCTTTTTTGGATTTAGTGAGTGTAAGATTTTGGCTACCTCATTTTCGTTTGTGTGCCTGAAGGAAAGACTTTGATTTTGTGGTAAATGCTCTCTAATAATTTTAACACCGGGATGGTCACCATAGCCACAGTCTGGTTTGATTTTATTTCCGATATCCACTGCAACATTTATAAAAAAGTTATTTATGGTCTCAGCCATTCGACCACCTTCACTCAACTGTAGATCACAACCATTATGGTGTCCTTTATTAGTCAAATACGGCTTAACCGTTTTCCAGAAAGTTGAACCTGACATCTTAACATCTGTGAATTTTGATTGAAAATAAGTCCTAATTGAACGTCGTCGTATGTCAACACATTTATTTCTTTCAATTCGGTAAGCTTCCCAATTTTGACTTGAGCGGTCCAAAAGAAATTTCTTGTAAAGTCGTTTTCTAAGCCAAATTGCCTTTTTCAATTTTGAGTGTGCATCTGCGGATGATACAAAGCAGTCAGTGAATAGTTTTATGGCTGCATTTGGATCTTTCACAGACTCACATGAATTTATTCCACTGGATTTTAGGTCTTCCAAAAAATCGTTTTTCGTACGATCGACAGTGTAGTATTTTTTTTGTTCGATTTTCAATGTGTACTTTCATGGTTGTGCACACAGTTGAGTGAAAGTCACTAATGCCGTCTTCAATGGTCGTGGTTCTCTGAAAACTTTTCGGTTGATTAGTGAGAATGACATCTAATAGGCTGGGAGGAGATTGTCTAAAACATGTGGGATCTTTTACCAAATTTACGAGAACGAATGAGTCCATTATGTTTATTAATGCAAGGGGAATTTTTTAGGTGTTTCGCAAAAGGTCAAAATTTAGGTCTCCCATCACAATCATATTGTCATAATCTGCTGTAAGATCTTCAAGCATCCTAGTGAAACTAATTGTGAAAGTTCTGTCTGATAAGCTAGGTGGCTTGTATGCTGCAGCATAAACCCACTTTGCTTTGCCAAACGATATCTCCAGAACAATAGATTCGCATTGACTGTTTTTATATGTTGCTCTTCTACGCACAGCCAATTCAGATCTGGTGTATATGATAATTCCACCACCATTTCTATTTCTGTCCTTTCTAAATATGTTATACCCAGGATGGCTGAACTCTGCGTCAGGAAAGGACATGTCAATTTTGGTTTCTGAAATAGCAAAAATGTCAACTAGTTTATTAGTAAATATGCTTGCAATGTCAATATATTTAAATTTATAGCTATTTATATTTAGATGTGCTAAAACAGGAGATTTTCCTGCCTTGGCCTTGATACATTTCTTTTCACTGAACAAATTCTGTCCTCGAAGTGCTGGTATGTCATCTTTGGTGTTAATTTTAATTTTAGTGTCTGGGTCTGTTTTTCTCTGGTCTCCAGGTTGTGATTTTGGGTTGTTTGGTTTTACCCTCGCTAGCTCATCTGCTTCTTTGACCGTCCCGTCATCGCCATCATCTTCTGTCTCAGAGATGTCTGACAGCACATCGATGGGCTCTGTTGCTGGGAGACATTTGCTACACAGCCAAGTCTCATCTTCAGTCAGGCTCTCATGCTCAGATATTGACATTTCTATACACTTAGCATGTGTCCATAACTCACATGAGTCACATTCGATGCCTCTTTGATTTCTTGCTACAGGTCTTTTACATTCTACACATACGGAATATACCTGAACAGAAATATTTACTGCTGATTCACCTGATTTGAGCGATTCTGTCACAGAATTAGTGTATTCAATGCTGAATTCATTCACGCCCCACATGGGTATCACCATTGAGGAGGGGAATATTCTTGTATATATCAGCGGATATATATGTTACAAAGTGTCGCGATCTGCATGTGATCAATGTAAAGTAATTTTAATGCCAATAATAAATTGCATGCATTTCTGTCTGAGAAGCAATATTTAAATATTCAGAGTGTGGGGCTTTTGTTCCACGTCAATACTTAATGCAATTATTTGGTTCAAATGAACGAATTTTCGGAAATATACTTGAACAGATTCTACATAGGAGTCATAAAAGATATCAAATTATCACGTTCATCAAAGACAGTAAATCACATGCAAGTTGTGAATGTTTCACGTTAATATTACATATATAAATCCCAATTCGGCTACACCATGTACTGCAGGAAAACAATAAACACATCATTACCCTTATGGGAGAGAAATAGCAAATTATTGAAATTCAACTATAAATAAATTGTGTCATAAAAATGAACGTGTCTTGTTTTAAAAATATAAGTATGCTGCTAACGTTCCAGTCTTCAGTGACATTGATGGCAGTGATCCGAGAGAGAAGGCTTACATTTTATAATTTTATAATAATGGGTATGTGTTCTGAATAGATTTTTTTAAATAATAAAAGTTTGAATCAAAAGACACGTCTGTCAAGTTCTGGTTATTATCTGTTACCAATGTTTTGCCCCGATCTCTTTTGTGATCGCTATGCTTGACGAAATACCGTCACTCCCCTTCCCTTCTGTGCCCACATATTTGTGTACTTTTCATACACAGCTCTTCTCTTATTTAAATGCAAACATTTTAATTTCTAAAATTTATCACAATATAAGATGACTTATCTGCTATATTAGCAGTTATTTTCGTTCCAACAATAAATATTGCAGAGATATTGTCATAACTGTCAAACATAGATTTTTTTTTTTTATTTGGAGGCTAAAGTGGTGAAATTATCACTCGTTTTATATGATGATACACTTGCCAAAGCGTAGTTCCAACTCCCGTTAAAAGGGGACACCACTGCATAATGTATCACACGCATTTGCCTGGTGAAATCCGCAGGTCGACCATCTTATTGTCCATAATCTTTAATACGACCCTCTAATACCAGGCTGCCGAATTGGCCCAAGCACAATATTCCACCACTTCATTTAAATAACAATTGAATGACGGCGGTGACTAGCTGATCTCATTATGTGATAGGCTGAGTCATTCCATCATCAAGGTCATAGGTCAGGGGTCGATTAATTGAGCACGCGATGCAGGCGAATAAGTCAATTTCTACCCGTATGTGGAGGACGACCCAAAGTCATCATCTTTTAAAATTTATTTCCCGGACGGGCCTGAACTGTCTGCCTTCGGTCAGGTCAAAGCTGCATCATTCAGACAGCTTTCAAATGAGTGATGTTGAATAAGTAATAAGAGAAGTTGTAATACTGGTAATGTAGATACATCTCTCCACTTGTTTAAACCCTTAAAGCGGAGACATGTGTTTGTAATTCCGCTTTTTTTTAAATACCTATGTCATGGGTCTATATGTATACCGCCATCATAATTTTTTACTCTTTCAGTGGGGGGATCGACTTTAGATGTCAGAATCTGACGTAAAAATCTGACGTCTACGAAAAATATCAATCTCAGTGGCATTATTTAAAACTAGATTGTACCGGCATTTATGCGGACCTAACATCACAAGAGTTAATATACTTATGGTTATATTGGCGCGGAAGGGGTTAATATAGCTAATGCCCTTACCTCTATACATAGTGTGAATCAATGCATACTAGGCACCCTCTGTAGATTTAATTGTTATGCAGATAATTTTTCTAACATGTCATGTGTGATACTCTTTTTAACATAGTGTCCTGCTTTCTAATGAGCATCACATGTTAAATCATCAGAATCCGCCTAAATTTGAACAAATAAACACGCATCAGGGAAAATCGAATTTGGATAAACACGGACTGATTTGAATAACATGAATTTCCATCTTTAAATTCAAATCCTTGCAGTTAAGCCACAAGATACAACACACATTCTACCGAGTTTAAATAGATGAATATGCATCACGTACAGAGATTAGAAAGGACTCCGAATGTGGAGAACACAGGAATCACGAGTGCAACCACCCCCCCCCCCCCCTCCCCCGGCAATTTGCAGAAAGCCATCGAAGTTTACTAATTTATTATAACGTGCTGACATTTTGCATTATGTACGTTTGTCTCGTTTCATTCCACATGTCTGGTGGTTCAATATTTCTTTCACATTGGTCGCAGCTGCACACTTCTTGCTAGAGTCATTTTCGACCCCACCACTGGTCGCAGTGTATACATGCAATCCACCAGATGCATGTAATTACAGTGTTTATGCACAATGTTTATCGTATGTTGCTTTATTATGTTGCTTACCTTAAACTGTTAAACTCAATCTTAGTTGATAAGTTATATTGCTAACTTTGTCCTCTATGTTGATTTTACACGTAGAATATAGGTAGTTGAGAAACATTGAATTTCATTGTTATAGTTGTGTGTCCTAACGAGTTATGCCTCTGGGATCGGAAACTTATACCCGCCCGGTAGTCATCATGGTCATGGATGTCGCAGCGAACAAGAGACACGAACACGAACCAATGTTGTATTAATGTTGTAATAATGTAGGGCCAACGTCGGAGAAAATGGGTCAATATTCAAACAACACTGGCCCAACGTCTCGTGTTTGCTGGGATAATCTATTCACTGAACTTAAACGATTAGAAATGAATCAAACCTCAATACACCTAAATATTTAATATGCATCACCTGATCACAGCGATCTAGTTACTGATGGTAAATCACAAATGAAATGAGATTTAATCAGATAGATAGGTTACTACAAAACACGGAAGAAAAACATCAATTTAATAATACGTTTAAAGGTTAAACCGATGGAAATAACCAAGACAATGTAAATATCACATGCCATGATGGGTCTGACCCACAATCTCTTTTTACATTGAACTTCTCAGTTGTCACCAATGAGAAGTACATCGTGATCTATCCAGCTGTCATGAAATTAAACTCACGTGACATCCATGCAAAGAGATTGAATGACGGGATGAGGTCCGGGCAAGTTTTGTGCCAATGTTGAGTTTTGCTTGCCTGCATCGGCCGGACGCAGAATGTGGTTTGTTGGGTTTGTACGCAACCGTTCGCATAAAGCAGAAGGTGATCTGTTCGGTTTGTAGCCACCCCTCCACGTAAACCAGAAGGTGGTATGTTGGGTTTGTATCCACCCTTCCATGTAAACCAGAAGGTGGTATGTTCGGTTTGTACCCACCCCTCCACATAAACCAGAAGGTGGTATGTTCGGTTTGTACCCGCCCGTCCATGGAAACCAGAAGTTGCTATGTTGGGTTTGTACCCACCTCCCCATGTAAACCAGAAGGTGGTGTGTTGGGTTTGTACCCACCTCTCCTTGTAAACTAGAAGGTGGTATGTTGGGTTTGTACCCACCTCCCCATGTAAACCAGAAGGTGGTGTGTTCGGTTTGTACCCACCTCTCCATATAAATTAGAAGGTGGTGTGTTGGGTTTGTACCCACCTCTCCATGTAAACCAGAAAGTGGTATGTTTGGCTTGTACCCACCTCTCCATGTAAACTAGAAAGTGGTGTGTTGGGTTTGTACCCGTCCATGTAATACAATAGGTGGACTCTTGGGTTGGTATCGTCAGTTAACATTCGCACAGCTTCCGGAGCTTCACCACCTGGGAATCGATAACATTACCCTGATCTGTCTGCATTGCAGCGGGGATGGTTCCGAATTGTACAATAACATGCACTGCTCGTGTTGAGCTAGTCTACATGACAAGCAGTAACTTCGTGTGGGCCCTGGTGCAGTGATTGTCGATTTCGAATCCTGTGCCGGGAGGGCAGTATATCTTTGCATTTAGTTCATCATGCTCAGAATGTTCCTGATTCAGTTTATGAGCACAATTGGTCTAAAGGACCAATGAATGAATGAATGAATGAATGAATGAATGAATGAATGAATGAATGAATGAATGAATGAATGAATGAATGAATGAAAAAATGAATGAATGTATTAACGAATGGAAGAATGAGTGAATGAATGAATGAATGAATGAATGAATGAATGAATGAAAGAATGAATAAATGAATGAATGAATGCATCAATCAATCAATCAATCAATCAATCAATCAATCAATCAATCAATCAATCAATCAATCAATCAATCAATCAATCAATCAATCAATCAATCAATCAATCAATCAATCAAGCATGCAAGCAAGCAATCAAGCACGCAAGCAAGCAAGCAAACAATCAGCTAGCCAGCCAGCCAGCCAATCAATCAAACAATTCCACCTTCAAAAATGATATTTGAAGTGCTAATGAAAAAATGTGATTGTAGTTCTCTCACGACTGTCACTGTAAATCTGTATACTGTGACATGTATCTATCATCACTTCAATTAAAGAAATACGTGTTCCATCTTGTTTTAATGTTGTTCGTTATATGACACTTGGTACTTTTAATGTCCTGATTATACAGACAGTGTGTTTTACTCCGCTGTGATTAGGTTTGTTTTGGTAGAGCAGCAATGTTTACAAATCATGAAACCTAAATCATTATTAACTCAGCAACCGGATGAGTAAAATCAAAAATAAATTAAAACACCATTCTGTATTAATTATTATTTTGAATAAAATATCAAGAGTGTGAAGCCCCTTAAAGCAATTACATTGATCTGCGACTAATACGCTACAATTCACGACATCAGTTTTCCTTAACCTGGACACGTGAAATATGACATTCTATTAGTGTGTTTCTGTCTCTGGGCTGCTTCTTTGATCGTCCGGGGGCCAGGTGCTGTAACGAGAGATCTAAGAGAAATGGATTAGGCCTACGGGATTTTTGACACCGTAAGATCAGGTATCACTTCCGCTCAAACATGAAGCGTTGCGCCAATGCAGGTTTGATGTTGGGCCAGCGTCTCTAACAGTGGGTCATTGCATAGTGATTGTTATGACATCACCCATGAATATTTGGATAATAGAAATAATTCCACTGGCCAGGAAAATTAGGAACATCAAATTATCATCTGCTTAAAACAGGTAAGGGGGCCACCATTCAATCTCCAGGGGGGATTGGAGTATTTTTTAAATAAATAATTTCGTGCAGACTCTGGCTGAAATAAATAATTCATCTCAAGGACTGCTCTATATAAACATGTGATAAAATTGGAAAATTTTAGCGCGCCATCGAATCGGGTTGAAATAAATAATTTGTCCACGACAAAAACTCCAGCCCCCCCCCCCCTGGAGATTGAACGGTGGACCCCTAATGATTTGTTGTTTCGTCCTCTTTTGCAATGAAGTTTGGCCAAAGCGATATCAACCAAAACAGATTCAAAACCCACAACGTATGTGCAAAGATTTTGTAGAATAAGATAGTCGACTCACGCCAAACTGTGAAATCACTTTAGGTGTTGGGGTTGGAACTGCTTTGCTACTCTATCCGATATGATTTTACCAGATAACGGTTCTATGAATGCTATGAAAAACAATACATAAAGTTTACCTCATCAAAATCTGAGAATTAAGTACTGACGGAGGTTAATAGCTTTAATGTATCCAATAATTTGTCTTTTAGTTTTTTTTAATTCTTAATCGTCATGTTCCATTTTGATCCTCCAGGGGTTAACACGCCTCGTGATTTCTCACAACGCTGACATATTTTTTTTTAAAAACCATGGAGCATGTGGAGTCCAACGGTTTTTTTTCAATTATAAATCATCCCAAATGTCTTAGTTACCTTTTTTACGCTTCATTTGAATACTTATCTTATGGGTCTACAGTTTATTCTTTCAGCGCAGGGACTATCTACATGGTCTATGGAAGGCAAAATCTGAAGTCTATGGTCGGTAATTTAGAGCTACATCGCTAGCAGACCTTGATATAGACAAATTCAGAACCACAAAAAGTATACAATATTTAATTGCAGAAATAAAAAACATTGACGATACATGATATGGATATAGCATCTATGGAGGTATGTTAGACGAAGAGATGGAGAGTTTAGAAAATCCACAACCTTTTATATTAACAACACATATTTCTAAAAATAATGTCTTATTGTATCCCACACCCGGGGCACAATGAGATAGCCTCGTTGCTTTAGATTTGCCCTTGAGTATAATTGCAGGGATTTGCATACCATTATTGTATATATTATATATACACTAACAGTAGGAGTCCAGAGTTCTATCAACATAGCCATGAATTCCTAGCCAATTACATAACAATTAGCACAGCAGTTTATTTTTGATGACGTCATATCTACCCTTCCCCATGACTAAAATGCAGAAAACTTTTAATATGTCATTTTCTTGGTCATCTACTATGGATTTCTGGCATAAAACATTTTCTTGCAATTTTTTAGGGTCCGGGCATATATTCGTGGTATATTGATCCTAATAACGAAGAAATAGATCACTCCTCTCCTGTTCTGAGATGTTGAGAAGTTGTATACATTTCTCAAAATGTTCATCTCTGCGCTCAAGATTTTTACTACTTGGTGAAGAGAAATGTTTTTAGCCAACGCGTGAATACTGGGAGACGTAAGTCAACTGGCATTTTTTGTTTGAAGCTTTTATTTTTAGTAGATATTTTGTTGTCAAAATACACAATTCGGTAGCACTTGAAGATGTTTCTTATATTTTTTCATTATTTGAGAAACAATTTTTTTGATATTGTTCAACTGAATCACATATGAATATTCGCTCTCCACAGTGAAAGTACTGAAATGGTTATTACCAATTGTATTGCTACGACGCTGTGCGCTTTCATAAAAGACAAAAATATCCTTTTTCAAACGCATAATCTCTGTCGGGTTTTTGATACGGATTGCTGTGGCACGGGATTATATGCATACGCCATTGTGAAAAGGCGAGATGGGCTCATCTAAGCACAAGTCAGCACAACAAACAAACAAACAAACAAACAAACAAACAAACAAACAAACAAACAAACAAACAAACAAACAAACAAACAAACAAACAAACAAACAAACAAACAAACAAACAAACAAACAAACAAACAAACAAACAAACAAACAAACAAACAAACAAACAAACAAACAAACAAACAAACAAACAAACAAACAAATAAACAAACAAACAAACAAACAAACAAACAAACAAACAAACAATGAATACATGAATGAATGAATGAATGAATGAATGAATGAATGAATGAATGAATGAATGAATGAGTGAGTGAGTGAGTGAGTGAGTGAGTGAGTGAGTGAGTGAGTGAGTGAGTGAGTGAGTGAGTGAGTGAGTGAGTGAGTGAGTGAGTGAGTGAGTGAGTGAGTGAGTGAGTGAGTGAGTGAGTGAGTGAGTGAGTGAGTGAGTGAGTGAGTGAGTGAGTGAGTGAGTGAGTGAGTGAGTGAGTGAGTGAGTGAGTGAGTGAGTGAGTGAGTGAGTGAGTGAGTGAGTGAGTGAGTGAGTGAGTGAGTGAGTGAGTGAGTGAGTGAGTGAGTGAGTGAGTGAGTGAGTGATTGAGTGAATGAATGAATGAATGAATGAATGAGTGAATGAATAAATGAATGAATGAATGAATGAATGAATGAATGAATGAATGAATGAAAGGAGGTTTACAAGTCAAACTGGGCCATTTGAAATCGCCGGATGTTGAGATGGTCATCGAATGACACTATAGTATTAAACTCCAAACCCAGGGTTTCTCGCCGAGCTCACTGCCATGGGTTAACTACATATAACACTACATTTCGGTCACATTCGCTCTGCACGAAATTAAGTCATCACAGGTGAAATGAAAATAAACATTTTTGCTTCTTTGCAAACTGAAAACCGATGAGGTGCGAGGCCCTTACTCTAATGTGAGAGTCCATAGCGTTATAGCCACTCGACCAGGACAAGGCGGTCAAACACGAGACGTTGACACGATGCTGGGTTAAAGTTGGCCCACTGTCTACGACGCTGAGCCAGCACCGGCGACGGTGGCCTAACATTTAACAAACATTGGGTCGGTGTCGGCTTGTACTCGCTGTCAGCAGTATGCACTACCAGACCCACGGCCCAGCAAACAGGAGGCGCTGAACCAGTGCTGGTTTGATGCTGTGCCAGCGTCACAGCATCGAGTCAACGTCTCGTGTTTGCTGGGAGTGTTGACAGGCCACATTGTGTTTCGCACATTGCGGGGTGTGAAGATATTAAAACTGTTGCCCAACTGATTGAACCTAAAGACGATTTAGTTTCTGTGGATGTAAAAAACGGGTTCCACCACATCAAAAAACATAGTCTCTACTGCCACATGAGCCATTTAATAACATTAATTACAAAAAACATTGACACTACATCTATTAGCAATCAACCTTTATGGTCATGCTGCTGGAGGGGAGACATCTCCAGTTTTTTGTTTACACAAAACTTGACTCTTCTAGTGATGTTTGTGACGATCAGTTACAGGGTTTTCCCTTACACGTGAACTATAATATCACTCTTGTTATATATTACTCTTGGACATTTTGTGGCATGTGCATATACGAGGATTCTCACGCCGCTGACTGCAATACCACAGCACACGCCCCCGCCCTATTCATTTCTGAGAATCCAATTTTGTCAGCACTTTTATGAGGTCCGTGGTGATCTTCATGCGGACAGATGTGCCATGGGTAAGGGGAGGGATCACACCACCTGATCGCCCTTCCACTATGTCCGCAAAAAAAGACCCCGTATGACCTGTATAATGTAACCAGAAGTAAAATGTAACCGGTTAGCAGGTGTCTACTAATGATGGAAATATGTTTAGTGCGGCTGTTCCAGCCTCTGTTGAATTAAAAGCAAATGTAAATATGTTATAATTTTGTCGATATTTATTAAGTACATGGTGTCTCCTTCATTCAGGATATCAGATATAACTGTTTCTATTCTTGATAATCTGGCCGTGATACAGTGAGTTGCGAAAGAGGGTATGTATTTTAGCCTGATTTGAACTGTGTTGAAATTTTTACACGCTTGGGGGCGTCGTAATTCAAAATCTGCGAACCCATATCGGACTTGTTTTTTAAAACATACAGCCCAGGGTATATCATGATATGTGGCACTACATGGTTGAGAGGGCAAAAAGAAGTAAAATCGGAATTAAGGCAGTTTACATGTATGGGGTGGTGAGACCATAATTATGATAAACTGATTCCAGAAATTCGTATCAGAAATAAACTAATGGAGACATGTCTCTTTTGAAAAGAGTGTGCTTTCGCGAGCTTCGGCGTGACAGGCGCAGCGTCAAACCACTACACGAGGATCCCGTCCTTATTTGATTCGAAGGAATAAAGTATTACAAAATATTGAATACCATCAACTAGTTTTAAAAAGTGTCCTTTTATATCAAGACTATTTTCTATTCGGTAAATTACGGTCAATAAAAGGAGCGGTTACATTATTCGTTAGTGCTGGTTACAAATTACGTTTTCCCCAGGCCTTTTTATCGCTTTACCTAACGTTTTATTAAACGAAAATTTAGCACAGAATTCCGTGTTTTGACTGAAATATACATACAGATAATGAATTGATATATAGATAAGCTGATCAAATCCGCTTATCCATCATGTCAATTCATTATCCAGAACAAAAATTGCTGTTGAGGTGTGCTATATCATTGCCTTTCATACGTGTCAAATACATCCGTTATTAAATGTGGTATCATCACATTTGATGTTGTTGATTGAATAGCTGTATTCTTACTCAGCACATTGTTTTAATGTTGTGATGGTTAACATTGCATATTGTGATGGTGATAACGTTCTAATAAGCAAACAATTTCGTTCCGTTGAGGTGGAATTAACTGATTTTCATTGGTCAGACAATGAAATACTACATGTAAGAAGTCTATATTTAAGAAAGGATGATTTAGCAGCAAAATATTGAGCAGCACTATTATTTTTATTCTGGACTCAAAAGAGCAAACAGTATTGTTCACTGCGGAAATCAGCGGCCATTTTGGATTTTCTAGCTTTCTCGGATCTCTGAAATCTATCCTCGTGTTATCCGCCTGGTATATTTTATAGAAAAGGTGAAAACCATCCGTAAAAAACTGTGCAGGAGAAAAAATACCGTGGCTACCTGACTACTGACGATCCCAGCAAACACAAAATATCTGTAAACATATATACAACATCGTCCCAACGTCTTCGACGTTGGGACGATGTTGTATAAATGTTATACAAATGTTTTGTGTTTGCTGTGGTCCCCAGCATGCCTTTGTCTGCCAAAAGGTAGGCCTACTAATGACCCTCGCGCTCGTCTAAGAATAGCTTTAATCTTGACATGAACATGAGACATCGTTGTTGTGTTACTAAAACTTGGGTCAGCAGTGCCTAAGCTCTCCCCCAGCTTTAAGCCATCTTTATCAGCTGAGACAAAGTACATGTATGTAGGAGTAGCTACTGGTCATAGACCTACTAAGCTGCCTGCTTTCCTGTCGGTTTCTATTGCCACAAAACATAGCTGACTACAAGCGAGGCACATGCAACTCTATGGGCAAAAACTATGGCAATTGCTACGATTTGAGTTTTAATAAATGTCATTAAGAGAAGACTAATGACTACACATGTCAAATAAATAGGCATATCATTCTTAACTAGCCTACTAATATACTCTACTGTTAGGGTAAAGCTAAACATGTTAAAACGACTATTTCAATAATAAAACAGAGGATCTAGCCCAACCAAAAAGACACGTTCCCCAATGTATTCTTAACGTTGGCCCAACGTCTTCGACGCTGACCCTAGTTTAACCCAACATATGTTTATAGTCTCGTGTTTGCTGGATTCCTCCAATCCCAACAAGCACGAGATGTTGAACCAATGCTGTATTTATGTTGGGGCAGCGTCTGCGACGCTGGCCCAACATCAAAACAACATTAATTGAACACCTCATGTTTATTAGATCACAGACAGATCACCACGCCACATTCACACTAAGGGGTCTTGTTAAGTTTTTTTTTAATTGATAGGGGGTGTGTGGGTTAGGTCTGGCTAATCCAATTTATTTCATCCAATTATAGGATTTTTAACTTGACAAGACCCCCTAAGTTACCATAATTTTATTCTGGATCACCACGTCGGCACCTACGGGCCCACGCTCACTGTGTGTGGCTGTCATGTTTAAAACTAATAAGTACCCCAGAAAACACGACGCCTCATCCAATGCCGGTTTAAAGTTGGGCCCGACTTTAAAACACCATTATGCCAATGCATTGTACCATGGACATGCGATGTGGAGTAATTCACAGTGAGTGCTAATGGCTAGTGGCGTGACTTCACAATGAGATAACAAAAATAGAAGGTGTAAACTGAACGTGTTGGAAATCAGGCGTTTTCATTAATATTACTCTCAAGCATCATGTAAATGTTATGTTTATCAAATTACCGTCTGTGTCATTATTTGCGCGCTAATTGCGATTATAGTCATTTTATTCACACATGAAATAGCGGTTCTTGAGATTGCCATTTGAATCAAATCAGTAAAAATTGTAAATGATACCGTTTTAGGACCGTCTTTATACGTCAGAATCTGACGTTTGTAGACGTCAGATTCTGATGTATAAAGACGGCCCCCCGCACTGAAAGAATTAACATTTTTATATTGGCCGTTGACCCATAACGTAGGTATTCAAATAAAGCAGAAAGAGCTAACTAAGACATTTATGCTGATTACAAAATGAAAAACCCTTTAGTTTTTCTAGTTTAAAGAATAAAAATAATCCAGCGTTGTAATGGTAATCAACCTAACCTTTCCACTACTAAACATCTATATATATACTTTTTCAGGTCAGTTTTAACCAAATTAAATGTAACTGACATCCATAAAATAGTTTTCGTGATAAATGCTTGGTTAATCCAAACAGCGCGGGAATCGACTTCAGACCTCAGAATCTGACGTCTGTAGACGTCAGATTCTGAGGTCTGAAGTCGATTCCCGCACTGTAAGAGCAGAACTAAGACATTTATGATGATATCAAATTGAAAAAACCCTTTGATCTACGGGTGCATGCAAAAGTATTTCAGCGCTTTAAGGGTTGACCAAATACTTCAAATACTTCAGATGTCTTGTTGCCATGCTCAGTTTTAAATAAATGAAAATAAAAACAAGTCAGCAAAACAAGAGCTAAATCATTATGAGTAAGTAAAAAACAGATTATTGCCATTGCCAAACTCTTTCAATTAAAAAAAATGGCTATAATGGTCGACGCATATAAGTATTCAAAATTGACACATGATTACTGTACTTCCCAGTTTAAGTCGCCAGTCGTTGATATGTAATTGTTGAACTTGTCGGCCCCGATAGTTCATTCGGTCCGGATGTGGCTCAAAACTCAGGTGTACTGAGTCTGAAGCCCGGTCGCGTCGGATGCTTGTCACCGAGGTTTTTAATATACAGTGCTCCAAATTGTTCAGAAGCCTGAAGTATACAGTGCTGTCCAAATTACTGTGCACCATAAAGAACCATTTCTGTCATTCGATAAGAATAGACAATAGTCCCGACTTCGGACTTCATTCTGTCGCGATATTGCCATGATTTTGCTGAAAGCGACGCAAAGCTCACTCACTCACTCACTCTCTAACATTAAACCAACATTAAACCAACAAATCTACTGGTTGGTCCCCATGAGTGTGCAAGTTTGTTTGTAACAACACGCCACGCTCTACACCTGATGCCAACGTTTTACATTTCAGACACATGTGGTCATCCACTTCACCGTGGAGCACCGACAATTGATGGGACACAAAAAGAAGACAGGAATCAAAGGAGGAGAGGAAGAGGAGATAGTAAAAGTACAAAAGCAGCCACTTTTCAAAGTAGAGCAGACAATACTAGCTCAGCAAACAAGAAACGTTCGCCCAATGGTGCATCAATGTTGATAGCGTTTGAGACGGTAGACCAGCATCGATACACCATAGGATCAAAGTTTCGTGTTGTGTGGGCGTACCTGAACGGAAAAACAAAACGAGAAGGACGCAGCGACACTTTTTGGCTGTTAAAATGGTTAATAACTGCATCCAATGAATCAATGAATCAATAAATCAATCAATTAATCAATCAATCGATTGATCAATCAAACAATTGAGCCTAAAGAAAGTAGTGCTCAAGGTGATAAGTAGTATGGCCCAATGACATATCGCTGTAATACACAAGGAAAATAGAAACAGCATCATAATATTATACTATTTTGTTCACTTAGGTAAGATGTAAAAGCGATCGAGATCAATGCCAACAACTCCATATAAAGATGATAAGCGGTGAACCAGCGTTAGGCACAGGGATATGAGACCCTCTGTTGAAATGAAACAGCCCTGCATATAATCAAAAGAGTCATGACTCTTTTGATTATATGCAGGGCTGTTTCAATTCAACTTCAACTTCTCATGTCCCTGTGGTGTTAGATGTCTATTGTGCTGCAAGTGGTCGATATATATTTGGCCCTATGAAATGAAATGAAATGAATCGGGCTTCAGGCCACCTTTGTGCACATATAGGCTAAACTGGGCCAGGAGAACCTTCTGTGGATAGTGAGATGAATGAGATATGCATACGCCATTGTGAAAAGGCGAGATGGGCTCATCTAAGCACAAGTCAGCACAACAAACAAACAAACAAACAAACAAACAAACAAATAAACAAACAAACAAACAAACAAACAAACAAACAAACAAACAAACAAACAAATAAACAAACAAACAAACAAACAAACAAACAAACAATGAATACATGAATGAATGAATGAATGAATGAATGAATGAATGAATGAATGAATGAATGAATGAATGAATGAATGAATGAGTGAGTGAGTGAGTGAGTGAGTGAGTGAGTGAGTGAGTGAGTGAGTGAGTGAGTGAGTGAGTGAGTGAGTGAGTGAGTGAGTGAGTGAGTGAGTGAGTGAGTGAGTGAGTGAGTGAGTGAGTGAGTGAGTGAGTGAGGGAGTGAGTGAGTGAGTGAGTGAGTGAGTGAGTGAGTGAGTGAGTGAGTGAGTGAGTGAGTGAGTGAGTGAGTGAGTGATGAGTGAATGAATGAATGAATGAATGAATGAATGAATGAATGAATGAATGAATGAATGAATGAATGAATGAATGAAAGGAGGTTTACAAGTCAAACTGGGCCATTTGAAATCGCCGGATGTTGAGATGGTCATCGAATGACACTATAGTATTAAACTCCAAACCCAGGGTTTCTCGCCGAGCTCACTGCCATGGGTTAACTACATATAACACTACATTTCGGTCACATTCGCTCTGCACGAAATTAAGTCATCACAGGTGAAATGAAAATAAACATTTTTGCTTCTTTGCAAACTGAAAACCGATGAGGTGCGAGGCCCTTACTCTAATGTGAGAGTCCATAGCGTTATAGCCACTCGACCAGGACGAGCCTTTGTTATTATGTCTCCCCTCTGTACACAGAGGTGGAGACATGTTGCTTTACCTGTGACCGCTCAGTGCTGTCTGTGAGTCTCTGTCTGTGAGTGTCCCACTCATTGCAGGCGGTCAAACACGAGACGTTGACACGATGCTGGGTTAAAGTTGGCCCACTCTCTACGACGCTGAGCCAGCACCGGCGACGGTGGCCTAACATTTAACAAACATTGGGTCGGTGTCGGCTTGTACTCGCTGTCAGCAGTATGCACTACCAGACCCACAGCCCAGCAAACAGGAGGCGCTGAACCAGTGCTGGTTTGATGCTGTGCCAGCGTCGCAGCATCGAGTCAACGTCTCGTGTTTGCTGGGAGTGTTGACAGGCCACATTGTGTTTCGCACATTGCGGGGTGTGAAGATATAAAAACTGTTGCCCAACTGATTGAACCTAAAGACGATTTAGTTACTGTGGATGTAAAAAACGGGTTCCACCACATCAAAAAACATAGTCTCTACTGCCACATGAGCCATTTAATAACATTAATTACAAAAAACATTGACACTACATCTATTAGCAATCAACCTTTATGGTCATGCTGCTGGAGGGGAGACATCTCCAGTTTTTTGTTTACAAAAAACTTGACTCTTCTAGTGATGTTTGTGACGATCAGTTACAGGGTTTTCCCTTACACGTGAACTATAATATCACTCTTGTTATATATTACTCTTGGACATTTTGTGGCATGTGCATATACGAGAATTCTCACGCCGCTGACTGCAATACCACAGCACACGCCCCCGCCCTATTCATTTCTGAGAATCCAATTTTGTCAGCACTTTTATGAGGTCCGTGGTGATCTTCATGCGGACAGATGTGCCATGGGTAAGGGGAGGGATCACACCACCTGATCGCCCTTCCACTATGTCCGCAAAACAAGACCCCGTATGACCTGTATAATGTAACCAGAAGTAAAATGTAACCGGTTAGCAGGTGTCTACTAATGATGGAAATATGTTTAGTGCGGCTGTTCCAGCCTCTGTTGAATTAAAAGCAAATGTAAATGTTATAATTTTGCCCATATTTATTAAGTACATGGTGTCTCCTTCATTCAGGATATCAGATATAACTGTTTCTATTCTTGATAATCTGGCGGTGATACAGTGGGTTGCGAAAGAGGGTATGTATTTTAGCCTAATTTGAACTGTGTTGAAATTTTTACACGCTTGGGGGCGTAATTTAAAATCTGCGAACCCATATCGGACTTAAAACATACAGCCCAGGGTATATCATGATATGTGGCACTACATATGGGGTGTATGGGGTGGTGAGACCATAATTATGATAAACTGATTCCAGAAATTCGTATCAGAAATAAACTAATGAAGACAAGAGTGTGCTTTCGCGAGCTTCGGCGTGACAGGCGCAGCGTCAAACCACCACACGAGGATCCCGTCCTTATTTGATTCGAAGGAATAAAGTATTACAAAATATTGAATACCATCAACTAGTTTTAAAAAGTGTCCTTTAATATCAAGACTATTTTCTACTCGGTAAATTTCGGTCAATAAAAGGAGCGGTTACATTATTCGTTAGTGCTGGTTACAAATTACGTTTTCCCCAGGCCTTTTTATCGCTTTACCTAACGTTTTATTAAACGAAAATTTAGCACAGAATTCCGTGTTTTGACTGAAATATACATACAGATAATGAATTGATATATAGATAAGCTGATCAAATCCGCTTATCCATCATGTCAATTCATTATCCAGAACAAAAATTGCTGTTGAGGTTTGCTATATCATTGCCTTTCATACGTGTCAAATAAATCCGTTATTAAATGTGGTATTATCACATTCGATGTTGTTGATTGAATAGCTGTATTCTTACTCAGCACATTGTTTTAATGTTGTGATGGTTAACATTGCATATTGTGATGGTGATAACGTTCTAATAAGCAAACAATTTCGTTCCGTTGAGGTGGAATTAACTGATTTTCATTGGTCAGACAATGAAATACTACATGTAAGAAGCCTATATTTAAGAAAGGATGATTTAGCAGCAAAATATTAAGCAGCACTATTATTTTTATTCTGGACTCAAAAAAGCAAACATTATTGTTCACTGCGGAAATCAGGGGCCATTTTGGATTTTCTAGCTTTCTCGGATCTCTGAAATCTATCCTCGTGTTATCCGCCTGGTATATTTTATAGAAAAGGTGAAAACCATCCGTAAAAAACTGTGCAGGAGAAAAAATACCGTGGCTACCTGACTACTGACGATCCCATCAAACACGAAATATCTGTAAACATATATACAACATCGTCCCAACGTCTTCGACGTTGGGACGATGTTGTATAAATGTTATACAAATGTTTTGTGTTTGCTGGGATGTTCTCCCGTCCCCAGCATGCCTATGTCTGCCAAAAGGTAGGCCTACTAATGACCCTCGCGCTCGTCTAAGAATAGCTTTAATCTTGACATGGACATGAGACATCGTTGTTGTGTTACTAAAACTTGGGTCAGCAGTGCCTAAGCTCTCCCCCAGCTTTAAGCCATCTTTATCAGCTGAGACAAAGTACATGTATGTAGGAGTAGCTACTGGTCATAGACCTACTAAGCTGCCTGCTTTCCTGTCGGTTTCTATTGCCACAAAACATAGCTGACTACAAGCGAGGCACATGCAACTCTATGGGCAAAAACTATGGCAATTGCTACGATTTGAGTTTTAATAAATGTCATTAAGAGAAGACTAATGACTACACATGTCAAATAAATAGGCATATCATTATTAACTAGCCTACTAATAGACTCTACTGTTAGGGTAAAGCTAAACATGTTAAAACGACTATTTCAATAATAAAACAGAGGATCTAGCCCAACCAAAAAGACACGTTCCCCAATGTATTCTTAACGTTGGCCCAACGTCTTCGACGCTGACCCTAGTTTAACCCAACATATGTTTATAGTCTTGTGTTTGCTAGATTCCTCCAATCCCAACAAGCACGAGATGTTGAACCAATGCTGTATTTATGTTGGGGCAGCGTCTGCGACGCTGGCCCAACATCAAAACAACATTAATTGAACACCTCATGTTTATTAGATCACAGACAGATCACCACGCCACATTCACACTAAGGGGTCTTGTCAAGTTTTTTTTAAATTGATAGGGGGTGTGTGGGTTAGGTCTGGCTAATCCAATTTATTTCATCCAATTATTAGGATTTTTAACTTGACAAGACCCCCTAAGTTACCATAATATTATTCTGGATCACCACGTCGGCACCTACGGGCCCACGCTCACTGTGTGTGGCTGTCATGTTTAAACTAATAAGTACCCCAGAAAACACGACGCCTCATCCAATGCCGGTTTAAAGTTGGGCCCGACTTTAAGTCGCCAGTCGTTGATATGTAATTGTTGAACTTGTCGGCCCCGATAGTTCATTCGGTCCGGATGTGGCTCGAAACTCAAATGTACTGATTCCGAAGCCCGGTCGCGTCGGATGCTTGTCACCGAGGTTTTTCATATACAGTGCTCCAAATTGTTCAGAAGCCTGAAGTATACAGTGCTGTCCAAGTTACTGTGCACCATAAAGAACTATTTCTGTCATTCGATAAGAATAGACAATAGTCCCGACTTCGGACTTCATTCTGTCGCGATATTGCCATGATTTTGCTGAAAGCGACGCAAAGCTCACTCACTCACTCACTCTCTAACATTAAACCAACATTAAACCAACAAATCTACTGGTTGGTCCCCATGAGTGTGCAAGTTTGTTTGTAACAACACGCCACGCTCTACACCTGATGCCAACGTTTTACATTTCAGACACATGTGGTCATCCACTTCACCGTGGAGCACCGACAATTGATGGGACACAAAAAGAAGACAGGAATCAAAGGAGGAGAGGAAGAGGAGATAGTAAAAGTACAAAAGCAGCCACTTTTCAAAGTAGAGCAGACAATACTAGCTCAGCAAACAAGAAACGTTCGCCCAATGGTGCATCAATGTTGATAGCGTTGTAGACGGTAGACCAGCATCGATACACCATAGGATCAAAGCTTCGTGTTGTGTGGGCGTACCTGAACGGAAAAACAAAACGAGAAGGACGCAGCGACACTTTTTGGCTGTTAAAATAGTTAATAACTGCATCCAATGAATCAATGAATCAATAAATCAATCAATTAATCAATCAATCGATTGATCAATCAAACAATTGAGCCTAAAGAGAGTAGTGCTCAAGGTGATAAGTAGTATGGCCCAATGACATATCGCTGTAATACACAAGGAAAATAGAAACAGCATCATAATATTATACTATTTTGTTCACTTAGGTAAGATGTAAAAGCGATCGAGATCAATGCCAAAAACTCCATATAAAGATGATAAGCGGTGAACCAGCGTTAGGCACAGGGATATGAGACCCTCTGTTGAAGTGAAACAGCCCTGCATATAATCAAAAGAGTCATGACTCTTTTGATCATATGCAGGGCTGTTTCAATTCAACTTCAACTTCTCATGTCCCTGTGGTGTTAGATGTCTATTGTGCTGCAAGTGGTCGATATATATTTGGCCCTATGAAATGAAATGAAATGAATCGGGCTTTAGGCCACCTTTGTGCACATATAGGCTAAACTGGGCCAGGAGAACCTTCTGTGGATAGTGAGATGAATGAGATGACACTGTCCTCCAGCCACAGGATTCGAAATTCGAGCCCTGGCGATCTGAGGCCGAGCACGCTACCTCTTGGTCACGGAGGCTCCCCACAATACTGACTTTCACACGTGGATGGGGAAGAAACATTTTTGTTTCTTTCAAACCGCCGAGACCGGAAACCGAACCCCGAACTCTGGCGTGAAAGGCAGCGGTGCTAACCACTACTCTAGGGCCCCCGCCCTTGGCCCTATGAAGATCATGCAGTCACTCTGTCCTTTTCCATGATGAACAAAACATCAGTGTCGATTTTTAAAACAGCTTATTTCATAGAACAGAATTATTTTCTGATTTACCACTGATGGTACGTGTCACCACATGTTTCCAATCCATCTAGCAAACACGATCTCATCCATTGCTGGTTTGATGTTACCCTCAATATAAAACCAGGACATAATGTAGTCTGGTTTAATTTAACAAATCGTTTGTACTAAGAACACAAAGAAACAGAATGTCAAAGTGTCTTGCGCCACATCATCAAATTGACAAAAAACACCTGCCCTTAAAACTGTCAGTACATATGATTCACGCTGTCGCATGAGCTCTACTTAAGACAAATAACTGTCAAACTTGTCAACTACATTATTTGTCATCCAACCACACTATCCCTTATCGAGCTAGCGGTCTAGAAGTATTGTATCACGTTTGTCCAAGATTTCCCAATATTTGTGCTCAAACTAAGCACATATAATTAATTTTCAGCCACTTGGAGTTGTGGATCGCGGTAGCGAGACACAACTTCAAGTGGGTGAAAATTCAAATAAATTAACTTAGTAGGATAGTGGGTAATGATAATCAGATAAGATAAAACCCGTGCGTCCTGTTGCAAGTTGATACAGAATGTCACTTAAGGATAATGATATCAATGTGTCATCTTTTACCCGGGGGGGGGGGGGGAGGGGGTAGTCGCCATAGAAATGGGTAGGGGTGTGACTCCGGCATGTTCAAAACCTGACCCTGTCGCAATTCGCCTCACGGCTAAAAAGACACCCTGTCCCAATTTTGAAATTAACACCGAATCTAATTGACTGGCTTATGGTGTAATTACTACCAATATACTTTACTTCAGGTTTTATGGTCTTTTTAAGCTCATTAATATTTGTCTATAAAATTTTAAGGCTATTAGGCTGAAAAATGTGATGGAATTCGGCTGATAATGGCCTGAAAAATCAGCACAAGTCATGCTAAGCGGGTGCCCAGAGTTGACAGCTCAAAAAAGCACCCTGTGCCAAAGCTGGAAGCTCCAGCGGCACATCCCCAGTACTCCCAAGTAGCCAGGTATTTTGTACGGATGGAATCACACGTGGTTTGCTCATTTGCATTCCAGTATGCTTTAAAATATGAGAAGTAGCGGCTGGGTTGATTTCTGGGAGTTGCAAAATCGGGCAAGGACATTTATCAGTTGTTTATTATGTTCATATGCTATCAAGGTTATACAATGTCGATGTCGGTGGGTGACTCTGGTATGGCGAAAGAATCCCAATTGAAATTCCTAGGCATATGACTGTCTTGTCCTCGACCCGTATTCTCGTACAAGTTACGATATATCGTAACTTGTACGAGAATACAGACCATTGTCCGTGAGTCAAATCACATTTTTGGCTGCATCTTGTGTTGGGATCTCGACAACGCTTTTTTGCATTCCCATCTTGATATCCTAGGTTAAACAAATTGATGATTAGAAAGATGATTATTGAAAGATGATTATTGAAAGTCAAAGACCTTTTTGCTATATCCCAGCCAAAATTTTATTATACATATATAAACGGGAATCTGCCACGTTATTTTCAGTCAATATCATTTAATGTAAACTCACATCGCTATAATACGAGGAACACATTATTGGCATTACCAAGAATTTGACATGAATTTGCAAGAAAATTGTTAGTTTATAGCATACCTGTACCCATTAATAGTTGTGTTATCGATATAAAAAATAAACTGTATACCCATTCACTCAGTACTGTAATGCAATTGAGTAAAAAAATCTTTCTTGATAATAATGAAACCGAGTGTTCAATTCCAAATTGTTTTTCTTGTACGCATCTAAATGTCTGATTTCTAACATTATTCGTAAAACGAATCGTAAAAAAACAATTTTATTGGTGTTTGAAAATGCTTTGAAAATCTTTTAATTTACTGACGAAGTTCTATGTTAAAAATTTATGTTTGCGCTTAGTTAAGAAAATTTATATTGAAAAACATTATGTTATTACTATTGGGTGGTATGTACGTTAGCGACACTTGTCTTAGTGCGGATCTCCCGATTCATTCATTTTCTATCATTTTGTTATATTATTTTAATATGTATCATATTTTTGCTGAATGAATCAAATAAAAGAGGTCTGAGTCTGAGTCTGAGTCTTGACTATTAAATGTCAATATGTGACTAGAAGTCGGCGTGAGAAACCAAAATTTAACTCCCAATCTCCATTAACAAATAAATAAATACAACACGGTACCATGGCTGTAGATGGGGAAACGATGGCTAACACCCATGTTGGAATCAACACGCTTTTAAACATTGTTTTTGATCTATTCTTTCGGACCAGTGTTCAGATTCAGACAACTCTTGGTAATGTTTATTGGTTATACTCTGGATTTGATTTTGTTAGGAATAAATAAGCATACTATAAATGATGACCCAGCAAACACGGGGCATTCACACAATGTTGTTTCAATGTTGGGCAAGCGTCGACGACGGTGGGCCAGCATTGAAAAAACATTGGTTGGATGCCTCGTGAATTATGGGGTTAGACTTTTAGCATGTGCAACATAAAGCGTATCTTGTATAATCTAATATGGTCAATAATATTGGCAAACTAAAAATCACGGAATCATAAACACTCTTATAGGCCTACTGACATGGATGGGCGGGGGCCTTGGTGTAGTGGTTCACGCTGCCGTTCTGTCACACCGGAGCTCGCGGGTCCCCCCCCATATTCAGTCTTAAATTATGGTATTCTACCGCCTAATTTAAATAACAAATGGATGACGGCGATGATTGGCTGATCTCATCTTCTGACTGGCTGAGCCACTCTTTCATTTGTTGGAGGTAGAATACCATACAGTACAGTAAATAATAAACTTCCCCAAAATTCGTAAAGAGTTTTTTTCTTGAAATTTTTTTTTTACAAATTCGCTGAAAAAAATATTCCAAAAAAATTTTTGACCCAGCCTTTTCTTTTTAATTTTTGATCAAGGAAAGAATTTCCCTCCCGACGAATTTTCTTTTTAACGAATATTCATTTCGATGATTTTTTTTCTTTTTCGCGAATTTACGTTTTTCAGAATTCTTAGTTGCACGAATTGTCATTTTCACGAATTTTCTTAGAAAATAATAATAAAGATTTCTTCGTGTTTTCGTTATCGACAACGAAATTCTTTTCTTAAAAACGAAAATAAAATAATTCGTTTCTTTTCGTTTTATAGAAAAGAAAAAGGAAAATAATTTTCGTTTTATTTCAAAAAAGAAAATAATACTTTTTAATTCTTTACGAATTTTTGAAGGGAAAATTTATTATACACTATACTGTAGCCTACTTGGTTCTTCATTTCCCGCTCACTTAAAACAATAGTGCATTTATTCATTCATTCATTCATTCATTCATTCATTCATTCATTCATTCATTCATTCATTCATTCATTCATTCATTCATTCATTCATTCATTCATTCATTCATTCATTCATTCATTCATTCATTTATTCTTTCATTCATTCATTCATTCATTCATTCATTCATTCATTCATTCATTCTTTTATTCGTTAATACATTCCTTCATTCCTTCATTCATTCCTTTATTCCTTTATTCCTTCATTCATTCATTCATTCATTCATTCATTCATTCATTCATTCATTCCTTCATTCATTCATTCATTCATTCATTCATTCCGCGAAGCACGAACCAATGTAATGTAATGTGATGTGATGCGAAGACACTTGTAGGCCTATTTAGACACCTATATAATGATATGTCAATATATCTGTAAATAAGCTTCACTTTTTGAGCTAGATGCTTCTATGATTATTTGTCAAGACCGCAAAGCCTTAAATCTCGGCAAACAGCGACGAGATCCCTTTTGTTCCTAATAAAATCTGACTTTGGCTTTTCAGCTGTAGATAGGAGATCACTCCACGACAGATGTCGCCAACTGAACCCATCTTGTTCTATTGTGAAGTGGTCACACTGAGGCATGCTGGCCAGACAGCCAGACCGATACATAAGGACGTCTCAATTTTTTGCCTGCTGAAAACTTATTATATCAGTATTCCGTTGAAGTAAGCAGGTATGGGAACGACTGTGAAGGTCTCATACTTTAAAAGTTATAGCATTTATAACTGGTTTGGATCACTCAAACCGCCCCCCCCCCCAAAAAAAAAAAAACGTGAGGTGCACATACCACCCGCCATTACGAAATGCTACAGGCCAACGTAGGCTATTTCTTAATTTTGTGAATTTACGCGACGGCCTCTGTTTAAAAAGACATGCCCATCAGGTCTAAAACCATAAAAATCGGTGATTTTATTTTGGCTTCTCAATATGAACATATGATGTAAACATGTCCTTAGACTAGAACTGCAATTTTTTTTTTAATTTTTGTGCTGCGCACTTACCAGTTAGGCTAGATATAGAGACGAAATTCGCGTATTTCGTTTTTTTGACATGGTTGTCAATAATTAAAAATCAGAAATTTCGTCTCTATATCTAGCCTGACTGGTGAATGCGCGGCACAAAAATTAAATGACTTTTTGCAGTTCTAGTCTATGGACATGTTTACATCATATGGTCATATTATTTAGCTAAAATAAAATCACCGATTTTTTTTATGATTTTAGACCTGGGCATGTCCCTTTAAGGTTCTTGACGCGTATTCTCTTACAAGTTACGATATATCGTAGGCATCGGATTGGTCGAGATCCCTATCCCGACCAATGCGAAGCCTACGATATATCATAGCTAGTATGAGCAAGGAATCTCAACAAAGATCGAGATTCCTTGGTATGAGAATACGGCCCCTGGCAATCTTTGTAGAAATCTTTGTCGCATGATCAACACCGAACATACTAGTACATGTTTAAATTGAAATATGATTACATTACAATTTAACCTTGTGGATCTTAGCATATGCGGCACAGCATCAGATAAATGTAAATTCAAAACATATTTAAATGTAATTTCATATAACTGTAAGGGAATTAAATTAACTTGCGGTGTAATTGATAATTATCTGTAAGGTTCAAAATGTGATTTATTTTTTGTATCTGAACGGTGGTTACCATTTCTGAGAACGAGCTGCATCATTTAAACAACGCTTCACTATACGTGAAACCATACGAGCCACAGCCTGGATTGAGACTGGGTGGTAAAAATAATATACATACCAATAGTGTCAACTAGTTGGGTGTGACGTTATCACACAATAAACCTCATGAACCTGCTGCTAAAAGAATAGGTGCATATTTTGCTCCGCAAGGAGCTCAGGTTTCAATAACATGGTAATTGACCACTTCCGCTGAAAATGATCATAAAAAAATGGCATCGTACTTTCTTGTAGGACCACCGTCTATGACGCTGGCCCAACAATAAACGAGCGTTATTCTGTTGTCTATCATTTATCCTGCATGGTGGGCAATATTCACACCACGAGAAATCGTCAGCCAATGCGGCACATGTGCTCAAATGTGCTCAAATTAAACAAATAGGATTAATTTTCTGCCACTTGAAGCTGTGGATCTCTGTAGCGAGACACAACTTCAAGTGGGTGAAAATTCAAATAAATTAACTTAGCAGGATATCGGCTAACAGAATCAGAACCGCATTAGTTGAATTATCCACGCGGTTATGCCTGTTTTATATAATAATAGGCCTATATGTGTATGATTTACTTCTTAGTTGAAGACTTAAAGTGGTTGTAGATTTTTTCGAATGGAATCTGCAGTGTCATAATGCCGTTGACAACCGCAATGACTGCCCTATGTTCAGAATGTCTTACGTTCAGAATGGCATATGATCAGAAAGGTTTATTTTTGGGCATACCTGTGTGCATGTTGTTTGCATGTAAATCAGCGACTCATAAATACTCGACTTAACTAACATCTGATGCTAGTAGCTTAATTAAAATTGTCTCAAATTGTTAAGATATAGGGGTTAATATGATATTTTCTGCATCTATTAAATGAGGGTCATAAGGTCGTTATGTTACCTATGTAGCGAACATGGAATATTTGCCATTTGGATAAATCATGTCTGCCACATTAATATGTATTTAGTAAGTATGTCATATTTTATATATACCCTTGCCACTTTCATTCGCCTTGGGCCGGGAATTTGTAAAACACTTCAGGTCCCAAAGGGAATGATCCTTTTTCCGCCAAGGTATCTTTCTAAATTTTCACCAACTTGAAGTTGTGTGTCGCTACCGCGACCCACAACTTCAAGTGGGTGAAAATTATTCCCATTTGCCTAATTCGAGACCAAACATGTTGATCTTTAATCGCACATTTCATTACAAATAACAGTGAATTCGATCGGCTAATAAAACGGATGAATAAAATAAATATAGCCATGTTTAGTGCTCAAAAGGTTAAGAGGTATTGATTTAGTTCCCGTCGGAATAAAATAATCAATTTTCTCCAATCAAGCATTACCGTTTCGTTATCATCATTGATAATTCGGGCGCTTTTTCCAGACGCGCACGCAGTCGCGGCACGCACAGACGTCTAAATCAATTTGTGTGCTTTTTCGGTCTATCCTTTGTGCTAGAATCGTATAAACTGGCGCATTAAAAAAAATGATGTCAGGCCAATATGTTCATAGGTGAAGCTAAATAAATGGTCCATTAATATGTATTTTTGATTAGAAAATAGGGATTTATCAAACCTATTATATGTGACCCTCCATCACTAGTTATATTGATCTGCGCTTTAGGCTAAAATAAACGCACAATAAAATCACGCACGTATATATCTCAGTTTAAAACATAGTTGCACTGCGAAACAACCGCTAATCATAGAACCACAATCCAACCTAAAAAATATATAATTTGACCCAATGCTGCTTTGATGCTATAATATATTGATTTTATATCAGGGCGAAATAATAAAATCAGTTCTACATTATTGAGCATTTCACCACCTTTTGGCGTGGATGATCACATACACTTTTGGAAACCAGATTTTGCATCCAAGGATACAATCGAATATCTATCATCTCACCGTTCAGGGAAATATGTTAAAACATAAATAGAATATTATACTTTTTCCTCCTGCACTGATGATGGTCAGATTAATAAGATGACGCTGCCCTCCAGAAAAAATGATTCGAAATTCGAGCCTTGGCGATCCCAGGTGGAGCACGCTACCTCTCGGTCACGGAGGCTCACACAATAGGAGAATTTTCACGAGTGAGCGGGAAGATTCATTTCTTTCATTAACACCTGAATGCAAGAGCGGAATACGAGCCCGCAAGCCCCGACATTCGAGGCCTGCAGCTTTAACCATTACACCAGGGCCCCCGCCCCTCTTTGTCCGAAAATAATGTGTGTGCCTGCGGCCCTAGGTATACCTGTATCCGGTGTCGTCATTTTATCTGACAGCTGAAGAGTAGTCACGCGTAGAAAATGACGTGTTATTGCTTTTCCTGGGTATTTTTTTACATTTATCCAGCCAAAGCTGAAGTAATATCAATGTTGGCCCATCATCGCTGATGGTGGGTCAACATTCTGCCATGGTTTGTTCCGTATCAGATAGGATGGGTTTTGCATCGGATCTCAGAATCCACGGATCAAAAGAATGTTGCATCAACGTGGTCACTTCAGGAAAGTGATTGGAACATTCAATATATACCTGAAATAACATTGAATCAAGATCATTAACGATGACGTTAAAATAAGGAACCTCCCATAAAAGTCCTTAAGTGTTATTGGAAATATTAAACCGTTTATAAAGGTTCCGATCGTATCCGGGCTTTCATTTTTTTATTAGCACATTAAGTACCACCTTTTGAACATGAGACTTAAATTTTGATATAAATCAGCAATTTTTAAAAATTGTTAACTTTCACTTCGATAAATTTGAATAATTTTCACAATTTTTGCATCACGTCTGTGAGAGACAACCTCGGGTGAGTGTAAATTCAGATTAAATAACTTGGCAGTTAACCCTTTAACCGCCAAATTATTCAATTTGAATTTTCACCCACTTGAAGTTGTGTCTCGCTGACGCGATCCACAACTTCAAGTGAGTGAAAATTGTTCAGATTTGATAAAATGAAGGTCAACTCGTTTCAAATCTTGCTGGTTGATGTCACATTTTATCTTTAACATATTTTAAATGTGGTACTTAATGTTCTAATAAAAATGAAAAACCCGAATATATGCGGCCCCGGCGGTTATAGGGTTAAGCCTGAAAGGGCTGGAGTAATCTATATATAAGCCATGGACACCAAAAGAGTTTTTTATATTTGAAATCATCATTCGTTGTATTAATTAGCTATTTCCGTTTCATTTGACTACCTATGTTATGGTAAAGTAAAGTAAAGTAAAGTAAAGTGTGTGTGGGAACTTGCATACATAAATAATTGTATCATAGGCTTTAAAATAATTCAAGTGACATAAAAATAACACTGTCATCAGCTAAAACTTCAAATTGTTTACTCAGCAAACACGAGACGTTGAGACAAGGTTGGCCTAATACTGGGCCACCGTCTACGCCGCTGGCCCAGCATTAGTTTTGCCAAGTTTGGCTTAACGTCTCGTGCTCTCTGAGTCAGCGGGACTGTCTCATGAGATTTGACTTATGAGACAATTTGTGTGGTGAATCTTACAGTGTGTATCGTGCTTGATAACACAATTTTACAACAAGAAAAATGTCGTCCAGAAATTCAGCGTGTTTTATCTCCTCAAAATTAATATCATAAGATATATCTTATGAGACAAGTCGCATCTTATATACCGGGCGTAACTATTGACTTCAAATGAATGGTTATGTGGCAGTATACAGCATTTCCCAACGAGCACGAGATATTGCCCCAATGTTGTTCTAATGCTGATAAACCGTCTGCGACAAATATTTAAAAAAAACACACTCAAGCAACGAATTCAGGGTTCAAAGCACAGTCTATTTATTTCGGCGACAAATAGAAAAAGCAAGCAGGTTTTCCTTCACAGCTGCCACAGGGTGTATCGTGATCAGGCTACACTGCGCATACCCAGATATATGCATACCCATTATCATTTACAGATACCACCTGAAAGGGTGTAATATAATATCACGGACGGAAATATAAAACTGAACAGCTCCCTTTTCTCACGAGTTCATCTCGCCATGTACTTGACGTAACAATGGCAGCGCAGAGAACACGAGACGCTCACCAACGGTTGGCTCAATGTCGGGCCGACGTCGTTGACAATGAGCCAACCGTTGGCCAATATCTCGTGTTTTACTAGGAGCACAATGATTTTGCAAAGAACAGGCGTGGTGAATGCCCAGCCATAGATAGACATTTTATTGACAGAAAGAAAGTCATTACATACTAATTTGTCATAGAAGTGAGAGATATACATTGTATATGTACATGTATACAAGATTGTCAATTTGTTAAAATCATATGACAATATACATGGTATGACATACATAACAAAAATTATGTTAAGTGGCATTGCCATAATAAACACTGGATATTTCGATAATATAAATGACTACTACTTAGAATAAAATTAAAAGGTATTGCCAAGGTAGCATATAGGGGTCTGTCGTTTTGTTTTCCGCACTAAAACCAGAGATAAAATAGCTAATAACTAAGCAGGAAAGCAGGCAGTGTGTCAGATCATACAAGGGAATCTTGTGGCGCTTTTCAATATTTTGATCACTCGCGTCTTGAGACTAAAGATATAACATTACAATAATAGAAAATGGTACGTATATTCCAGAAAAATAAAATTCAGGTATACAATTCATCACCTTCGAAGCTTCATCCACGTATGAGCATATATATTTGTATTCTTCGAGGATAGATCGATTATTTTGAATCAGAAAACAAAACATATATACATGTAGAAAGTTTAAAGGTGATCTATCACCCCTTATATGGTATGAATAATTATGTCCTTATATGGGGTGATTGGCTATCATGTGACCCTCTCAGAGGGTCACATGATAGCCAGTCACCCCATATAAGGAACCACTTATGCCCCATCTTGTGGCAACTTAGATATATTTGTTATACTATATAAGGGTGATAAATCACCTTTAAGTAAAAGTACAGGTGATAATATTCTATTCTGGCGCAGGAAGCCACCAAAAGACTCGAGATGAGTCGCTTTCCTGCAGTTAGCAAACTCCATCCTCCACAACGTGTTACGGAACATAGTGGATGGCGAGATCCTTATATTAACTACTGTACTTTTATGGTGGTCACCTATGAAAACATACTAACCATTTACTTCATTAATGTGGTTGTAGTGGAGTTGTAATGAGCATGCAATCCATACTGCGATCAGTTCAAACAGCAAAATAAGTAAAATATATGGGCAGCTTTGATGATATGCCAGGCAATTGAAAACCAAATATATATACACGTCATATACGCACAACTACACATACATATACATGTATCATGTGAATACATATACATACACTCAGTGATATTTATAGAAATACATAGTTTTATTGATTTTGTTGACAAGCATAGCATCTATAGAACAATGATTTATGTAGTTCTCTAAAAATTGATATTTTGCAAATTTTACAAAATGATGCGAAGCTATGAGTGTTTATTTTATTGATTATGTTTTTATCAGTAGATATCGATACAAATGGTACGGAGAAGCGAATACACTTTGCAACAAAAACATGGAAAACCCTCTTACGAGTATTATGTGAATGAGTAGTGCCTATAGGAACTTTTATAGATTTAAAATGTACATTTAACTTAGTATTTAAAAGCTTAATGCAGAACTTCAATTGATTTAGTAAAAATATATCTTCAATTGTTAATGTACCTAGGCGTTATAACCCCATAATAAAATACTGTAATGTAAGTTTTGTTAAATAAATGTGTTGTAGGCCTAATGTGCTAAAATGATTTTTTGGAAAATATATTCTTTAAGTTTCAAACGTTCCTTAGTACAAAAAAAAGAATAAGTTACACACTGTCCTAATGTGCACATTATATCGTGCACATTTTATTGTGGATATACAAGCACATCACTAACATTATTATGATTTTTTTAGGATGGCGGCAAGGAATTTTCAACTGAATGGCACTCTCATGATTTTGGTTTTTTTATTGATATTTTGGAGACAGTTCAAGCCAAATACGTACAGGTTTGAAGATGTTAACACCACTGACCCTGCCTATGCATTCATGCCTGTAAAAACAATATCCTTTAGATATATGACATCATTAAACTTTCTAATCGGCCGGTGTCACGCCATATTAGGCATCCCCTAGATATTAGGCTTCCCTTCCGGTTCTGCGCAAGAAGGCCCCTAATATGGTCATAGTGAGATAGCTGTGTGTCTCATGGTAAATGATCAGCAGATGTATATATTATATATTTAATTGCTAGTTGAACAAAAAGCCTACATGACTTCTGCAAATGCAATATTGCAATCAATGATAAATTGGATGCAAATGTATTATCAAATATGTAATACACACACTTGTTGAAATTCAGCAGGCATAATCATACTAATATTACAGCAATATTATTAAATTATACACAAATTCATTTTAATTCATAATACATACTATTTAGTAAATTGGAATGGAAATGTCATTCATCATTGTTTAACACATCTTCACTTGTGAATATTACCAATATTTATCAGAAAATTAATATTGATAGTCTTAAGTAAAACATACCACGTTATTATATTACACTACTGTAATATAAACATACTATGTGTTATTTATATTATAAGGCCTTGGCAACAAGGAATATAATAAAAGTATATAATTATTATATGTTATAATAAATATAAGATATAGTTAGATTAGGCATCCCTTCGCCATAGTGTAACGTGTTCAGTGAGAGTGCATACAGAGGGGTGCCTAATTTTGCTGACAAGTTCAAGCACGCCAACACCCTGGCAAGACCTTGGCAAGCCGTTATCAAATTAGACATCCCCTTAGTCACAGTGTGGTGACAGTCCTGGTTAGGGGAGCTTAATATCGCTGGCTTGGCAAGTCGTTTCTAAATTTAACATCGCATAGAATAACAAATTGTAACCGAAACTATTAGCAAATATAAAAACACAAAATTATTAAAATACAGCGAGCGTAATTATACAAATATTTCAGCAATATATCATGATTTGAACGAAGCATACGTCTACATAGGATTCCCGTCATCAATAAATATCTATCTACCCATATTTGACATTCCAAATAGAGAGATCGCATTGTTACAGCAATATAGTGCACTAATGTGATCCAAACATATCACATGGTAATAATGTTATCATGGCTTGACAATAAGCAGATAAATGAAAGAAGATAATTAACGCGTATTTGTGTGTTTTAAGCATCATAATCAGCGCTGTTTCTTATGGTTATACATGTATTTTAGACCAGTTTCATTTGTGATTTTATTTTTTGAAAAAAAAAAAAACTATTTAATAACATGTTTAGTCCCCGACATCACAAGGGTTTGCTATTGTTAGTCACCCCCCCCCCCCTCCCAGCTCACGAGGTGTTGTTTCTACTGTAACGTGTGATGGCATTGCCAAAGAACAAAGAGGTGACAGCGGCGTCTATGCAACAAAGCATTATAATGTCCTTATCTAAACGATTAACCCTATGCGACCAAGCGGATGAAAATGTATGACCACAAAATCAAGTGCTAATATATTACATCACCGCATAAATGAATGATCGGAACCAATAATGACATGCAAATATTTATTTACACATGTATTTACAGGTATCATACAATTATACAATTATACAACAGTATTAACCTAATTATTATTTATTATTTTATTGCAGTGCATTTCAGAGAGTAAATAACATTTATAAATATAATTTCACAGCTAATATATCATATATTCACACTCATAGTAGCATATTATACTGCCAGCACAACAACATTAAGTATATTATTTACTTTCACATATAAAATACAAATTTCACAATATACAGTAAGGTGTTAGGCAGTACTAATTATAACAATATTCAGTATGTGATCTGGCGGATAACAAGTATTGTATACAAATATACAAAACAAATATAATATTTATATATATCTTGACAATATTTTCTATAGGTATCCATTGATATGTAAATGTATCTGACTATCCACAGGCAAATCATTAATTATAAGGTGCAATAAACATGAGTGAGTACGATTTAAGGCAATTTAATCATTCTATTGTTATTATTGCATAACACCTTACTGTATTGATATCCACACAATTTGTTTAAATAGTTGCGGGAAGGGGCATTCACTCTGGAAAAGCGTAGTAAAGTACAATAGTTAAAAGTGCACCATATATTAGACAAATGGGTATGATTTTCCTATTATTAAATTATTGAGTATAACATGTGCATAGGCCTAATATTAGCTATCATCAGACATTTTGTCAAATTACATTGACATGATCCCAGGTGTTTAATCTGCTTGCATTATTAAAGTGATGGCATTTTCAGAGTTGTCAGTCATGGCACCTTCGGTGGCTCACTCTCTGCGCATGCCCACACAGTCGCGTGACTTTTTGGCTTGTCAGGGATGCCTAATATATGGGGATGCTTAATATTCGTTGACACCGGATGAGAAACGCCGGAGCCGGCAAGTGTAAACAAACTGTAGCTGTCACAGTGAGCAAGCAATATCTCTTATTATCGCTCATCGTTGCCGTTGATATATCGCCAAACCCAGGTCCCCAGGCAAACTATTACTGCCAAGTATGTGAGGGCCAAATAATCCCAGGGGATGTGCGCACATTTTGTTCTTATTGTCAAAACTGGATACATGCAAACTGTACAAATAATTGGATGTACAGTCTTTGTAGTGACAGTGCACCTGCTGACAATGTTTACATCTTCCCAACTGTCTTGAACGGCGAATCTCAGGACTCAGCCTGGCCTACAGCAGCACAAACCTGGAATGCAAGTAGTGCCCAAGATGTAATTGGAGTGGATTACTTATCTGACGTTTCTAGTACAGAAAGTAGTCAGGCATCAAATTCATTTTTAAATCTTTCTGAAAATACCAGCTATTCTGATGAGACACTTGAGGATTGTTTTCAAGAAATAAAGTTAAAAAGATTGGAGCACCCACAAAATTTTCTAATTGCTCATTTAAAATCAACAGCATAAGACAAAAATTCTACGAAGTAGATCATTTATTAAGGGAGAACATAGTTGATTTTCTCGCATTCTCCGAAACTAAAATTGATGACACTTTTCCTGATAAACAATTCTATGCCGATTTTTTCAACATGTATCGGAAAGACAAAAATAAACATAGTGGTGGCCTAATGGCGTGTATAAGATCTGATGTACCATCCCGCCAGAGGAAAGACCTGGAACCCGAATACTCCCCATGTCTTATCATTGAAGCGCTGCTGAATAAACAGAAATGGTGTTTTGTGACATATTATAGTTCGCCAAGTACATCAGATGCTGTCTTTAAAAACATTTGCAGTAAAACACTAGACAATGTTACTGCTCATTATTCAAATTATGTCATATGTGGTGACCTAAATTATGATCTAACTAAAAAAAACATCAAATGCTTTAAAAGAAATGTGTGTACTGTTTGGTTTAGATAATCTGGTCAAGGGGCCTACGTGTTTTAAGTCTAAACATGTTACTCTTTTAGATGTGATTCTTGTGAATAAATCCTCTACTTTCTACAATACTCTAAATATTGTAAATTCTGTAAGTGATTTTCATAATATGGTTGCAACAATGATGAGGCTCCATGTGCTATTTAAACATGAGAAATATATCCAATATAGATCATTTAAAAAATACAAGAAAAAAAATTATACATATTATATATATAGTATTGAGACCTCACAAATCACTAAATGTGAAAATGTAGAGAACGCTAGTCATGCATGGAAATTGTTTACTGATTGTTTAAAGGAGGTCATAGAACAGCATGCTCCCCTGAAAACAAAGAAGGTTAGGCCTTAACAGCCCCATTTCATGAATACCCGTCTCAGGAAAGAAATTTGGACAAAAAAACGACTGTACAAGAAATCCTTAACAAATAAAAACAACAATACATGGTCAGATTATAAAAAACAAAGAAATTACTGTGTGAAACTGAGACGGTTATCCATGAAAAATTATTTAAAGACAAAGTGTGAGAAAAATGTCTTTTTTTTGTCTAAAAGAAACAACTCTTCTGAAAATATAATCCTGTCAGATAATTCTAAAATTATAAACAATCAAACGGAAATTTCAGAGATTATGAATGATTATTATATTTATGTTGCAAAAGATATTGGACAGAATCAAAATATTGATATTACAGAACATCCTAGCATTATTGAAATTAAACAACACTCCGAGGGCAACAATTTTTAGTTCCATCATACGACAAGAGAAGACGTGCTAAAAATTCTGAAAACACTGAATCCAAAGAAAGCAACTGGATGTGACCAAATTCCAGCCAAATTACTGAAAACATGCCTCTTTACAAATTGCCCCAGTTATTTAAATCATAATTACCAAAGCTTTAGATGAAGGCACCTTTCCAAATAACTTAAAGAAAGCAGAGGTGATCCCTGTATACAAAAAATCTGACAAATTTAATAAATCTAATTATCGACCTGTGAGTATTTTACCAATTTTAGCAAAAGTTTTTGAAAAAGTTCTAGCCCACCAGATCACTCCCTTTTTAAACACAGTCTTCTCTTGTCACCTATCAGCCTTCAGGCAGGGTTATGGCTGTCAGGACACGCTGCTCACCCTTATTGAAAATTGGCGTAAAGATCTTTTAAAAAATCACAAAATTGGTGCTTTATTAATGGACCTTAGCAAAGCTTTCGACTGCGTGCCAAAATTTAAAGTTTATGGTGTTCAGGATCAGTCAATCAAAATTATTAAATCATACGTCACAGATCGTGAGCAACGTGTCCGGATAGGTAACGTGCACAGTTCATGGAAAACCACCAATAAGGGCGTGCCACAAGGTTCAGTTCTTGGCCCAATTTTCTTTAATGTATTCATAAATGACATTTTCTACCTTATTAAACGAGCACGCCTCACAAATTATGCAGAAGACAACACTTTTTCTTTTGCACATCCAAATTTCCAAATTGTAAAATCATGCCTCGAAGCTGAGGCAGCAAAAGCTATATGGTGGTTTTCCATTAACTTAATGCAAGCCAACCCTGAAAAATTTCAGTTGATATTTTTTAACTGTAAAGTTGAGTACCCAGTGATACTAGACGGCTGTAAAATTCAACCAGAAAAAGTGTTCAAACTTTTAGGCATTAATATTGATGAAAATTTGCATTTTTCGATACACACAGAAGAAATTTGTAAGAAAGCTGGCAGACAGCTTAGCGCTCTGAGAAGACTGTCGTTTTGCCTTGACATCAAGGCCAAATTGGCTCTTTTCAGAGCGTTCATCCTCAGCCACTTTCAATACTGCTCAGCCGTCTGGTATCACTGTAGTGCTCCAAAATGCACGCTGTATGGAAAAGATTCAGGAGAGGGCTCTAAAGTGTGTTTATTCCAACCATACCACCTCCTATGAGTCCCTCCTGAATAAAACTCGCTTGCCATCTCTGGAAGTTGGGAGACAAATGAACATCGCCATTCAGACTTTCAAAATTCTTAATAACTTAGCACCAACCTACCTCCTTGAACTGATTGAAAAACGCTGTCGCACCCGCAATTTAAGAAATTCTGAAAATATCCTGAAAATTCCTCTCATGAAGAGGGTGCGACATGGAACAAATTCCTTTTGCTTTATGGCCCCTAAAATCTGGAACTCTTTGCCAGAGGCTTTGAGAATAACCAGAGACCTCAAAACGGGCTTATTTTTTCATTTAATTGAGAGCAAAATTAGATGTAGGTCCCTCGAAAATGTGATACAGTTATGCAATTATTAATAAATGATAAATGTTTTTTACGTAACTTTTAGCCTTATAATTTTTTTTTTAATATACATCATAAGTTTTCCATAAAATCGGGTAATCTACTTTTATGTGCCAAAATGGATTATGTAACTTTTAAAAACGAACGAACGAACGAGCGAACGAACGAACGAACGAACGAACGAATGAACGAACGAACGAACGAACGAACGAACGAACGAACGAACGAACGAACGAACGAACGAACGAACGAACGAACGAACGAACGAACGAACGAACGAACGAGCGAACGAACGAACGAACGAACGATGAATGAATGAATGAATGAATGAATGGATGAATGAATGAATGAATTAAAGAATAAATGAATGAATGAATGAATGAATGAATGAATGAATGAATGAATGAATGAATGAATGAATAAATGAATGAATGAATGAATAAATGAATGAATGAATGAATGAATGAATGAATGAATGAATGAATGAATGAATGAATGAATGAATGAATGAATGAATGAATGAATGAATGAATGAATAAATGAATGAATGAATGAATGAATGAATGAATGAATGAATACATGGATAATGAATGAATGAATGGATAATGAATGAATGGAAGAAAAATAGGACGAATGAATGAATAAATAATGAATGAATGATAGAACGAATGAATGATAGAGCGAATGAATGAGTGAATGAATGGATGAATGGATGAGTTCCGTTTGTGTGTTAAAATTGGACACCACGCTAGTACGTGTGACACATTTGACATTCAGTCAGCGTCACGTACGTGTTGAATACGTAATATTTCTTGTCGCCTACGTGTCGACTACGTGTTGCCTACGTGCCTTTTACGTGTCGTCTCAATATTGAACGTGATGGCCTGCTCTGGACTCGTCAATCCTCTAATGAATAACGCTTTACCCCCCTTCGTGTGAGCTAGGTTTCTTTGTACGTGCCGCCAACAGACTTCAGACATTGCCCCAATGTTGCTTTAATGTTGGGTCAGAGTCGGATACGGTGGGCCAATATTAACACAACAGTGCTGCGTTCCATGCGACAAAACTACTGTTCAATTTCGTGAAATTGAATAAAACTATTTTCTAAGATCACGAACGCTAGCGAAAATCTTATTTTTCAAGTATTTCTTTTTTTCTTTAAATGCACAGAATGATTGACTTAAAGTCGATTAGGCGATTTTTCAACTTACAATATTTGTATTGTAAAAAACTACTTTCTTGCGTTACAATAAAAAAATGAATATTTTTAGAAATAGACAGAGCTTCAGTTCCTTGCATGTTGAGGTGAAAAATGTATTTTTATAAAAAAAAAAAAATTGTTTGTCAACTGTGAAATACGGGTTGTCTGTCAGCTATTAGTATTGATTCCTCGAGCACATTGTGTGTATTTTAAACCGAAAAGAAAAACTCAATTTGGGAGCGACCACTAAATGACCATGGCCAGCTAGACGTTTTTCCAACGTTTGCTTACGCCAACTTATTCAGCAATACTGTATGATACTACGAAATGTTCAGTGTTCTCTCCATTGATGTCAATTACAACTTAAAGAAGAGCAGGGTAGGAGCACAAAAAACACCCAAAAATCTTAACCCTTCAAGAACTAAAATTTTTTTTACAAGCTATGAAGACCGAAGGTTTTTTAAATTCAAAGCTCTTTCTTTTAAGCTCTTTCTGATTCATTTGAATACCTATGTGATGGGTCTCTCGGTCATTATAAATATTTTTACTTTTACAGTGCGGGGATCGACTATAGACGTCAGGGTCTAACGTCTAAACTGACGTGTAAAGTCGATCCCCGCGATGTAAGGGTTAAAATCATTTTCTTAAAGGTGATCTATCACCCCTTATATAGTATGAATACATTTGTCACAAATAAATCAAAGTTGCCACAAGATGGGGCAAAAGTGTTTCCTTATACATGTTATATGGGGTGATTGGCTAGCATGTGACCCTGTGAGAGGGTCACATGATAGCCAATCACCCCATATAAGGACATAATTATTCATACTATATAAGGGGTGATAGATCACCTTTAAGATGTGCTCTTCCATCCTGGTACGACTGAATCGATTGCTAGATATTCAGGCGGCAGGCTTTTCTCAACTGTGTCCTTCTAGGATAGATCCAACGTTTTCACATACATTTATGCATCGGGAGAATTGCCGGACCACTCTTCATTACCGAATATATCGATATTTTGTCCTTCAGATGGTTTTGAATGCAAAGTGCGTTGTCCTAATCCCCCCCCCCGCTTCCGAAAGTCAACTAAGCATGATAAAAAATGTTTGATTACTTTCATACGCTCAATATTCAGTGTTTCTTCCATTGGAAAAAGAGATTTGTCGAATGTGATTGACAAACCTCTTTTTTTCACTTTCGTTTACCACAGCAGCGCAAATGTTGATCCATATAAAGAAATAGAATTAGATTTCAAATTATATTACCATCATACTTCTCTACCTATTACAGTATTTACCCGGCAAAGGGTGGGAAAACTGTGTCTGACACCCCTTACATTCTAGCTGGCTAAATTATTATAATCTGACAATAGGCCTGTTCTATCGTGTTAAAAGGCTAAGCTACAAAATGTTATATTGTGCTAAAACATTTCACGTGGATGCCGGTTACTCGTAGGTATGAATGAACGAATGATAAAACGAACGAACGAACGAACGAACGAACGAACGAACGAACGAACGAACGATGAATAAATGAATGTATGAATAGATGAATGAACGAATGAATGAATGAACGAGCGAACGAACGAACGAACGAACGAACGAACGAACGAACGAACGAACGAACGAACGAACGAGCGAACGAACGAACAAACGAACGAACGAACAAACGAACGATGAATTAATGAATAAATAAATGACTTAATTAATCAATTAATTAATTCATTAATTCATTAATTAGACTTTAAGCCAGTTTTGTGAGCATACAGGCTAAACTGTACAAGAGATGGTGAGATAAATCATATAACGTGATCCAGAAACAGGATTCGAAATTCACTTAACTGGCGGCCCGAGGGCTGGACATATTATTATGGAAATTCTCCACATTATTGAATTCTTACGAGTTGGCGTGGAACATATGATGTTTATCTGAAGCCTGAATAATGAGAGCGAGGGACAAACCCTGAACTCTGGCATGGAATGCGGTAGCATTAACCTCTAGTTGATGGTCACTGTCCTCATCATCCATGTTGATATGATAATACGATCATGTGAGCATTCCTGCTCATGCAAAATGAGGCTGGATGATATACGTTAACGACTGATATCTGCTCGGCTAAATCCCATAAATAATACAAGCCTTTCGATTCGTTGACAGAAGGGGACAGAAGGATAATGGCATCACTTCTACCTCCAGGTACTTAACTATGCGCACGGCTACTAGCAGCATACCGTCCTGTGCAATAAACACTGATAAATAGATAGTTTCACATGAATTCAGAACTATCGCCAATTGTATATTTATCCATATAAATATATCTGTTCGTCATGAATTCAAAGCATAACAATCATATTTTCTATACAAAAGCAATGATCAGAATTGCTCTGGTTACTTAATCTCACTAGTAACACCTTCCAACAGTGGCTAGATATAGTCAGACCAACTGTTTATACAGGAATAAAAGCAATGTACTGTGCATGGTTTCATCAGTGTTCACTGTCAAAAAAAGGTGCAGGTTTAAGTCTGATATCAAGTATTTCATCCGACTTTTACATTTTTACCCCCTGGTCACTGGACCTGTTCATTCATGTGTCATCTCAACTCCACGGAGAGCAGTCCTGCAGCCATTTCGGCACATTGAACTTATCGTACACATTGCCACCTCTGACCTAAACAGGTACTCATTTTTACCTGAGTGAAGTGAAGCATTTGAGAGTTAAGTGCATTGCCCAAGGACAAAGCATCAAAACAATGTCCCAGTATTGAGAGGGGAAAAACATGATATGTCACTGAAAATCCTACAGCAAGCGGGATTCGAAACCGTACGGCAGGCAGCGACATTGACAAAGTTCCACGCTCTACTGTCACTGCCATATAAGACAATAAAGAATAGAAAAATAGATAATATTATGGGAAAATGTATTTTTAATTATATCTGAAGACACAATTACAAGCAGCGCGCGATTTTCAATTGGCATCATCCGATTTTCATCAAATATTGCGGATGAAATGTTCTAGTATAAGTACAACAACCCTGAATTTTTTTTGATTATTTCAAAAGTTATACCATTGGACATGCTATAAATTGCTAATTAAACCCATTAATTCAATTCAGTTTTATACCCGGAATTTGATTTTATGCAAACTGGTCCAACTTCTTGAATGCTGAATATAATCTTATTAAATTGACGCCTAAAATGTTCTGGGTTGCTGGGCGCGCTCACTAGGGAAAAGAAGTGCTCAAAATTATTAATTGACTGAGATATCGACGAAATGTAGACGCTGCTGGTGATATTGGGTCTAGCTATATAAAGAGCCTTAAAAATGTTTCATCAATTTCAACTTCTTAGAGATGTACAACAGAACAGTTGCACATTTATGTGCAACAGTACCATTAATTGTGGAAATTGGTCATATATCTCTTCAAATTCAACATAATTTTGTGTGTTAAAGTTGGACACCACGCTAGTACGTGTGAAAAATCTGTCAAATCCAGCTTGGATCACTCAGTCCGTGTCAACTACACGTGTGTTAAGTACGCAATGTTTCGTGTCGACTACGTGTCGGGTACGTGTCGTTTTCGTGTCTTCTGCATGCCGTCTACTTGTCGTCTGCATGCTGTCTACGTGTCGTGTCAATATTGAGCGGATATCCGTGATAGCATTTCTCCATTATTATTAACGCTTTATCCCCCTTCGTGTGAGCCAATTTTTTTTTAAAGTGCCGCCAGCAGACCTGAGACATTGACCCAAAGTTGGTTTAATGTTGGCACAGCGTCGCAGACGGTGGGCTAACAATAACACAAAATTGGGCCAAGGTCTCGTGATTTCAAGGCGACCATCTCCTTGGTAGACCTTCCACGGTGGCTCATTTACCAAATGTTGGTCATTGTGATAGTGGACGAAGTGCTCCAAACTGTTTAATGTCTTGGTATATGCATTGATTCTTATGGTAGGCCTACAATGTACTGTGCTCTATGTATAGGATAAAGCCCGAGGAACTCTACATTCTTAGCTGTGGAAAAGGCCGAGGCCGAAGGCCTCGGCTTTTTCCACAGCTAAGCTAAGCTAAGCCCCGAGGGCTTTAACTGACTTAAAACACATCCGGCCATAATGAGGATCCCTCATAATCAACAGCTCGGTCACACCTGACTGATTATAGCACCATATATACGCCTGCCATGATAATTGGTCTGTACTTGATCAACAATAACTCTCCATTCCCGGCTTAGAATGTAGTGGTCGGACAAAGAGAATAATGTAGTGGTGTGTTTTAAATAGAACATAAGATATGCTTCGAAAACATCAGAGAATCATCCATATTATGGCATGTAATAATGTCAACCAAACTGTAGTGAATTTCTACATTTATTTTAGAAAAAGAACAATCTATTTATCTAATACTAATTATTATTGGTGAAAACTAATTATATCAGGTCTACAGAGAGCGATGCCTATTAGTGACAAACATGATTGCAAGACGTTATTCATTAGCTTTCACCATCTTGAAGACAATCTGCAATAGCAGATTAGACGCAGACTGCCCTTTCTCATCCGGATGCAGGCCGCTCGGTGATTGTTTACAGAGTGATCGTTTCCTGACGCAAATAGTCATGATTAATGTATTGTTGAAATCTGAAACTTAATGCATTGTATTTTTCGGGGGGACCCAACAAACAAAAGATGTTTACCAGTGTTGTAGACGGAGGGCCAACATTAAACTAGCAATGAGTCGACACTGTTTTATAGTGATTGTTTTTGTTTACCCTGGCTATTTAAAAGCCGTCTTTAACTCTTTAACCGCCAAATTATTCAATTGGAATTTTCACCCACTTGAAGTTGTGTCTCGCTGACGCGATCCACAACTTCAAGTGAGTGAAAATTGTTCAGATTTGACAAAGTGGAGGTCGATTTTTTTCAAATCGTGCTGATTGATGTAACATTATGGCTTTAACATGCTTAAAAGGCGGTACTGAATGTGATAATAATTGAGTGAAAAACCCAATATATGCGACACCGGCGGTTAAAGGGTTAAACGTTTTGAGCAGGGATCTAATAAAATGTCACTAAAATACATCAACATATCTTGTTGTGGATGGTCAACTAATAATTTATTTGTAATTAAATAAATATTTGTTTGTTATTTGAAGTTTCAAATGAGTTTAAAAAGGAGCAAATAGGGTAAAGGGTAAATATATTTCTGTGCATCGTGTGTTGGCGTATGTGGTGATAGAACACTACCGCCTGTTACGCTGCTTGCCAGAGCTCACGGTTTCTCCTCCACTTTGGTCTTTAGATTTCGGAGAAACAACAATAATCCTCAATTCAATCAATCAATTTAAACAGTTCTATAGCGCCTAACTCCTCTGAGGTGCGATAATCCGTATCAGTGTAAGAAGAAGTAGTCAACTCAAGACACATTCGTCAATATGAAGCCTGCACATATTCATGCATTCGCTCATTCATTAACTCATTCATTGATTCGCTCATTTATTCATTCTTTCATTCTTTTGTCGTAGATCCTCCTGCATAGAGAAACTGTGAAGGAGTGTCAATATGATAACTTAAAGGGGCTCCATGGGATGACATCGAATTTGGTATTTAATCTCGTAATGAAGTAGTGTATCCCACAGATCATGATTGCATTTTTTTCAGAATTTTTAATTTAAAATAAAATTACTAACATTTATAAGAATCCAGAGAAAACCCCAACAAACTATTTGTATACCTAATGGATGGCTGAATGTTAGCACAACATTGGGCCACATGTTGATTCCGTCGGCCCATTGTTCCAATCCTTCAGTTTCACATACCAATTAACGTCGTAGCCTTCTGAAGTAGCTTTTATCGTACCGTCTGAGACAGTGGGTATTTGTGATATGAAGTGCACAGTTGTGCTTACATGGCAGTGTACGACTTGGAAATAAAAGTAGTGTAGTGTTTTCAAGTGCTTTTGAATTGTTTGCTGATTTTTTTAAATATATTAGAGTAGACTTAATAGGATATAATAACTTCCTATAAATTTAATTTTCAAAATGGACATTGTCAATATTATGACTGACCTCAGGCGACAATGTAGCGTTTTCAATAAATATGCCGTGAAAAGCTGTCCACCAAGTAAATTGGAGAGGGACATGGCGCAATGGTTAGAGCGTGGCGCTCTGCCGATGTCGCTGCCTGCCGTGCGGTTTCGTATCCCGCTTGGTGCAGGATTTTCAGAGAAATATCATGTTTCTCCCTTCTCAATCTTGGGACATTGTTAAGATGTTGTGTCCTTGGGCAAGGTACTTCACCCTCAAAGGTACTTATTCTCATTTTTATTCACCTTTAGATGTGTATTGCTACAATGAAAATCACAAAGTGAAGGACAGTCGCCTCATGCTAGTAACCACGTGCTATATATTTAAAGCGATAGATCTAACGCTACATGTCATGAAACGCACCCGACCTATGTTGACTAAAGGAACTGTTTGTTATGTGATGATGTTCAGGATAAATTATCATAAAAGACCGAGTATGCAACTTAACTAATTTTGTTTTTAAATCATTTTCTACGGAAGTCGTATACACTACAACTACCTTAAGCAATTTCAGCTTCAACAAACTGTAGGCGCAGGCCTACTCTGCCATGCAAATCCAAACGGCGATACCTGCTTATTTCACAATTAGCAAATACTACATTTCGACTTGTCAGAGAAGAACCACAATTCTTATTTTATTGTTTTTCTTAACGTATAACCATATATGTGAAGTTCAGTTTAACGTGTTTCATTTTTACCATATTGTATATTATGCGTAACCATGTAACGTAGACTAGTTTTTCATCATTGTTTACTGACATTCATGTATGTTCACTGTACAGTATATTAGTCCTATATGGATCCTGTTACATAACCACACCTTTCTATCACTATGTGGTTATATTCCATTGTTATATTGCTGTTGCTTTTTTCTATTTGTTTATTTTCCAATGTTTTCTTTTCAACAAACTGCGCATTTTGTCACATACAACGTTATGCCCCGATGATAAATTTACCGTTACCTGCCTTGTTTACCAGTGGACCATCTCTGCCAAATAACAAATGTTTGACATAACACAGTACAGAGTGGCAAGAGGTTGTTTTCTTTTCAGACAAAGTATTAGGAAACTCCGTTCTGATTTTATATTTTGGTCATCTGTTGCCCCTGGTTATATTTATTTGTGGTTTCACGCGAAATGGTTGTTGGCGCGTGCAGGTGACATTGAGTCAAATCCCGGCCCGCCCTATAATAACAATAACATAACCCTTGCATCCCTAAATGTACGTAGTTAAACGTCACCCACTGGCAATTCTGTGTCAAAACTCGACCTGATTAATCTTCACTGTTCGTCTAACAACATTGACATAATTGGCCTTTGTGAGACATGGTTGGACGACTCCATTCACAATAACGACATTCTCATTCCTGGATATTTACCACCACTGAGGCGTGACCGGAACAGACACGGAGGGGTGTTGCTGTTTATATTGGTGACACCTTAAATGCTAAAAGATGTCCCCTACTAGAACCAGACTCAGGTGAATTTATTTGCATCGATTTGTACGATAATTTTTCGCATTACATGATATGTTTCTTTTATAGACCTCCTAACACACCTGTCGTTGATTTTACTGATGGGATTTCTTTTATTTTATCTCGAGCTGAAGCTGCGGCATTTTCAAACTTTTTCTTTCTTGGTGACTCTAATAGCAAAAACAAAGCATGGTGTTCATCTGATAATACTTGTCCTGCTGGCAAAAATTTAAAACTTTTTTTCGCGGATAGTAATTTTATACAAATAATTGACTCGCCCACTCGCTTTAGTGCCTTTTCACATTCATGTATCGATCACATTTTTACTAATATGTCCTCACATATTATAACCGATAGCGGTGTTTTGTCTCGCGACGTCTGCTTCGACCACTCTCCTGTTTTTGTTAATATCCGACTTAATTCAAACATTAAAAATAAATCTTACAAGAGAAAAGTTTGGAATTTCAAGAATGCAGATTTTGACAAATTTCGCACGACTCTTCAAAATATATCTTGGAATGAAATTTTATCGAAAAACGACGTAAACGAGACAACTTCTATTTTTATGGAAAATATAATTAAGGCAGCAGAGGCATGTATCCCTCGATACGATATTACTGCTAGGCCTAAAGATAAGCCCTGGTTTTCAGGTGACCTAAGGCGATTAATTAGGCGCAGAAATAGAATGTTTCATCGGTGGCGCCGAGAACCTGATAATTTAAGGTTGCGTCATTTTTATGTCGAACTTCGAAATTTCACTGTTGCAAAAATAAGGTCATCCAAAATTGAGTACGAACTTGGCTTATTTCAAAAACTAACTTAAGTAACAGTAAGTCTTGGTGGCATACATGTAAAACATTAATGAACAAGAAACCTGTAATAAACTCTCCCTTATCTATTAACGGGGAATTAATTAGTGATAATCTAAAAAAAGCTGACTTATTTAACGATTACTTCATAAAACAATCAAGCATTGACGAATCTAATGTACGCATCCCATATCTTCCTCGTTTTTGTAATACTAACATACCGACTAAAACTGTTGAATCGTCGGAAGTCTTTAAAATTTTAAATACTTTAAATATAAATAAAGCAACTGGACTAGACCAAATTGGTAACAGAATCTTAAAAGAATCGAGTCGTGTTTTGGCAGAGCCTTTATCTAAACTGTTTAACATTTGTATTCGCTCGGGCATTTTTCCAAGCTCTTGGAAACGGGCACATGTCATTCCTTTACATAAAAGTGGTGATTTAACCCTTTGTAATAACTATAGGCCCATTAGCCTTTTGTCATCTGTTTCAAAAGTATTCGAAACAGTCATTTTCAAACATATTTACCAGTTTTTAAAAGTACACAATCTGCTCTCAGAAAAACAATCAGGTTTTATTCCAAGTGATTCTACGGTAAATCAATTAACAAAAATATGTCACGAAATTTTTTCTGAATTTGATAAAGGCAATGAAATATGTGCGGTTTTTCTAGATTTCTCCAAAGCTTTTGATAAGGTTTGGCACAAAGGTCTATTATATAAATTAGATAGGTATGGTGTGAATGGATCTTTTCTTAAATTAATGGCAAGTTATCTTGGCGGTAGGGAACAACGTGTTATAATGCAAAACGTCGAATCAACGTGGAAGCCGATTACAGCTGGTGTTCCACAAGGATCCGTCCTTGGACCACTTCTGTTTCTATTATACATTAATAAATTGTGTGATGACATAGAATCGGTGATTTATCTTTTTGCTGATGACTGCTCACTTTTTCAAAAAATAGACAAAAACTATCACAAGTACGTTAACACACTAAATAGAGATTTGAAAAAAATATCAAAGTGGTGCAAAGACTGGCTTTTTATCCTTAATCCACAAAAATGTGTATGCATGCTATTTTCAAGAAAACAAAAACCAACTTTATCGCCCCCTATTACCCTAAATGGCACCAATTTAAAGTCGGTTTATTCTCACAAACACCTTGGTTTAATATTAACTAAAAAGATGACATGGTCCGAACACATACTATCTTTCACTAATAAAGCAAAAAAGCGAATACACCTCTTAAGCGCCTTCAAGTATTCTATGAGCAGATATGCACTTTTTCGATGCTATCTTTCTTTTGTATGCCCTTTATTAGAATACGTAGACATAATTTTTGATAATTGTTTTAAATAAGAAAAGTTCATAATTGAAAATTTACAGTATGCAGCATTACGTCTCGTGACAGGCGCGAAGAAAGGGACCTCACGCGAATTGTTATTAAAAGATTGTGGTTTATGCACAATGCAAAATAGAAGAACATTTCATAAATTATTAAAATTCTTTTCAATCATTAATCACCAAGGCCCCTCCTATCTAGAGAACTGCTTGCCCAACTTGAGCGGCGGTGAACATAGAGTTACTAGATCTAAAACGTCTAAACATTTTAGACTTTTTTATTGTACATCTGAACAGTTTCGCCTCTCGTTTTTACCATCTTCTGTGAGTCTGTGGAATAAATTACCTGCCAACATTCGTTCATGCACAGTTTTATCCAGTTTCAAAACGAAATTACTCAAATTTCTCTGCGTTAAAACAAAAGTGCCTATACAATTCTACATTGGCGACAGAACAGATCAAATCAATCTATGTCAAATTAGGCTAAATTTTTCGTCCCTAAATGATCATTTATATACCAAATCATGTATCGAAAGCCCTTCATGTAGTTGCAGTGCTGTTCTTGAAACACCACAACACTATTTCTTTGACTGCTTAAACTATCAAGACCAACGCCAAGAATTATTTAGTTCCATTACCGATTTTCTTTCTCCAGATTACCCACTTCCACTTAAATTATTGCTACGTGGTAGTCCAGACCTAACAGGTAATAACAATGTTTTTCTCACCACTGAAGTCTTAAAATTCATTTACAACACAGCTAGATTTATGCAACAACTTATTGCTACTCTGTCTCACTCCACTGGTGAACAAAGGCAACTCAATTATCATATAATCATTATGTATTACAATGGGCATGTGTTTTGTGATTATTCATTGTTTTCTTTCTATCTTTCTATTGTATTCTATTCTATTCGAGGAAACCACTCAATTAGCTTTTTGTAGCTATTATGTAATCCTCTGAAAATAAATATGTTTATACTAAGTATCGCGTAGCCAATATCAAGCCAACATTGGTTAACGTATCGTGTTTATCGGGCTAATTTCAATATTAAATCTAGCAAAACGAGCACAACATTGCCGTGCAAAGCCAAAAAACAGCATATGGTTTCTGTTAGGCAAACATAAACTGTCATTTGATTTTGCAAAGCAGCCCATACATTGATCTATATGTACAATAAAATAACCATACTCACATTTTTAGCTGTATTTTCAATTAGTCCACTTGTGTTATCCTCGTAAAATAAGTACTTTCCAAGTCAGCTCAGTGAATATAGGGTGCATTCCTCGACTGTGAGGGGACCTAATTTTATGTTCGAATCTGATGTTGAAATATATATAATGTAAATATTACCCGTCAAACCAGCATCCATGCAAAGTATTTAGGCTGCACCTTATAAATATATGACATTACACCAAACACATATTACAAAGATTAGAGAGGTACATCTTCTGTTTTGTTGCTAATCATCAGGTTAATAATCATTATACCCCTAGTTTTCTTCTAGGGTGCTCCATCCGTCGTGGAAATTATTTAAATTGACGCCATCTTCTTAATAGATATACCTTGAGTAATGGATAAGTCAACAGCCAACAGTTTGTGTATTCTCACTTTTCTTGTTGGTCCATCAGAGATAACTAGTCACCATTGGTTAAAAAAACGATAAAAATGTCAAGCCATTAGCAAAGTTATGAAGGCTTTACACATGAGTACCCTTTCAGTCTTTAATGCCATGCTCCTCATTTCACAAATTATGATATTTTTAGGTCTTTCCCTCTGACCCGACTCGATGACATGGTGGCCGCTGTCCCGCGTGAACAAGCTATTGCTGCCGCCACGCTGCTCTCATACCATTGCACTGTCCTGTTGTTCCGGCATTGCCTCTTCTGTGCTGAAAGCGCCCTGCCAGACAATGATATTCTCTATACCACCTGTTGGCCGTCTGATGGCGCTAGTCTTCATCTGAAGTATCCACGCTACAGCATTCAGAGATACATGGATCGATCGCTTATCTTAGCAAAGACACATCTTAGAGGACATTTACCTAACGCCGACTACTCATTGTCAATCCTGACAAAACACAATAAATTACTGTATTGCTGAGGTGTGAACCATGTACGAGACGCATAGTCCCTTGAATGGATGAAGGGGTGATGGGGGACGGGCGGCTCCAACAGAAAATGCAATAACTTGTTTTCTATTTCTGGATATGTTTATCTTGTAACCATTCAATTAGTCAATTTGTGTATATATTCAAAGGTATTTTGTTCAAATTGTAAACACATTAGGAATACTATGAGTACCAGTAATCTTTTGTATACAAGGGTAACACAATGCTGTATAATAGTCGAGGGTTGTTCTGTTCATTTTTCCACAATGCACTGTCCGTCTACAATACTCTTATCGTGCATACACAAACAAAAAACACGATAGACACCAAAATCGTGAATTCTTGGCTTTGGTGTATATCGTGGTTTATCATTCTATCGAAAATGATAGCAATTTAATGATTGACATTGACCAAATGGCGGACATCTTGCATTTGGCCGCCACATTGACAATTTTTGATAACCAACACTTATTTTGTGAGGAACACTATTTCTAGATGTGAGTTAAATTTGATGCTAAATATTGATATAACCATATTTTTTTGCTCTAGTATCTGACACGAGATTTGTAGTTTTGGCATAGAGTAGGCACTTAGAGGAGCGGTGCACATTAACCTGTCAATGTCTCCCCGTCACCTGACCCCTGGGAACAGGAACACCCTCGGTAACAGTTATATGAGAATAATGTGAATAAATTGTATAGGTGTGACATTGTATCAGAATTCTAATATTTTTGCGCACTTTGTTTACTTTCGACTGCTCTAAATTTCCTCAACAGATTTTTCAATTTCTAGAAAAAACAGTATCCTCACCACTACTGGCTGTTGAGAATTATACTTGTGTTAACTGCTGTAACCGCAACAAACGAGTTAACCCTTTAACCGCCGGTGCCGCATATATTCGGGTTTTAATTTTTTATTAGCACATTAAGTACCACTTTTTAAACATGTTTGAGATAAAATGTGAACCCAATCATCCATATTTAAAAACAGTTGACCTTCATTTTGTCAAATCTGAATAGTGTGTGAAAATTATTCAGATTGAATAATTTGGTGGTTGAATGGTTAATGGGATGTATGCTACTTTTCGCATTCAATTTTTTATAATTACAAATTACTAAGTATCGCATTATTGGGTAATAAAGTGACAATTATCGCAGAAATACACACACGTAACTACAATAGCAATATTGTATTATTTGATAAAATATCCATTACGTTCATATGTATAGATATATGTGCGTTTTATGATATAGTAAATGTCTGTATGATGGTAAGCGGCCAGATCTTCTCATGTGAAATGAGATTTTCATGACTATAAAAGGTCACTTAGTATATTTTATAATGTACCTTTTATAGGTAGAGTTTAAGTTGAAATATATAATAATTATACGTAGTTACATATATTATACGCCCAGATGCGATTCGACCAGATAGCCACGTCAAAATATCATTCGTCCAAATCAACTGCGTCCAGATGGGAATGAATATATTATGGCCCCTGAGTAGTCCATTTATGTGAAAATATCAGTGGCCTAAATTCCCCTTCTGAGTGACACCTTATCTCTAGCCCCTGATTGATGGAACCCTAGCGCCGAAAGCACTGAGAATAGTTTTATAACAATCAGGGCTTATATAAATATTTTCCCCCATATAGCCAACCATGACATGTTTAGGTTTAATTTCATAACTCTACTTTTACTCGAATATTGATGGCACATATAGTGTCGTCCATTGTCCGCTGTCGTCGTCACCCCCAGTTTTTATATGATTGTTCTCGCAAACTCCTCGACTGTCGTGTATTGTCAAATTACATTAACGTCACCAGTGGGACGTCAGTATATTTCCATTAGCGTGCGGTAACTTGATCTTTAATGGTATTTTTATGCAAATAGTGGCAATAACATCCACCGATGTTAATCCGCAATAAAATATCTGACAGTTACTCATCTTCAATAATGAATAAATGGAATGAATAGGTGCTATATTTCAGTGCATTTGTGGACATTAATAAAAAAAATTACCAGTATCTACATAACGCAGTGTTGTTGTGTTTCTTTTTTGTGTCTATAATATATCTATATTTTTTCAGTTATTGACTTTGTCTGTCTGATACGAGTACAGCTTCAAGTGGGTGGAAATAATTTAATTGTTTTAAAATGGAGGTCAGATCATCAATTTAAAAACACATCTTTTTCGAATGGCATTTGCCGATGTTTAGTATTTCATTATTATACATGTAATGTGAAGCGCCTGTGACTGTCTGACAGATACATGGCGCTATAAAAATGATTTATTATTATTATTTTTATTTTACTATAACATAATGTAATGTAGCACATACCTAAAATATATCATCAAGAGTTCTAATAAAGCAAATTAAACAACCGTCGTAATTGTCGTCCTTAATTATGAAATACCAACTTGTGACGCTGCGGCATGTCCATTCTGAATTCTGCAGAAGAAAGAAACAGAATTGATCGCAAATGGATTTTGTCAGGAATTGTCATATGTTCTGTCACATTTCTGTCAATAATAAGTGCTTTGGTTCCTGAGGCGATCACGAGAATCATTATCGAGAGAGGTTTTCACATGTAGTCTTATTAGACTGATCTGACCATCGTCTATGTCCTCGAACAGCAAACCAGTAAACATAAAATGCTACTCTAATGATGGTTTAATGTTGGGCCAACATCGTAGACGCTGGTTCCACAATAAACCATCATTGTGAAATTTCTTCTGTTGGCTGCGATACCCACTAAGCAGGCTTTGAAGCCACGTGCAAGATTGAGCCAGGCAGAACTAAAAAGGAAGCCCATAATGCTTCTCTCACCGACAAAAAAAAATCATGATATGCAAAGTATGCCACTCTATTTTATGACCTATCACCCATGCTTAGCTAAATACTCCTTAATACTATCAATTAAATTACAAAGTGTCATAACCTATTCCTGGTGAGATGAAGTTTATCAAGTGATGAATAATATATGTAATAAGCAAAACTAGTTTAAGATTGTGATAAAGGTGTGAAATTTTGACACAATATAGCTATGAGTTGAGCATGGGAGCCCACGAGGATTTCTTTGGTGCGACTTATAAATTTTAATTTTAATATTTTTCTTCTTCTACTTAATAAAAAAATACTCAAAACACCTTTAATTGGATATTGAAAGATAACTTTTTTGTGTTATTGAGCTTATTAGGAGCTTATTCTGCGACAGAAGAATGTTTAATCTTAATTTACAAAATGGGAACAAAAATGATTATATCATCACAAATAAATATAATCTAATTCAAAGAATTGTACTACATTGACGAAATTAACGTTGCTAATAAGACGCTTTAGCCGTATTATGTGCTTAATTTGAGGTCTACATTTATTATGTTTACATTAACAGATTAGAAGGAATAAATATATGTATGTGTTTTCTATGTCTAAAAATAAAATATTTGGGCCACATTAGAGCCTTATTGACAGTTCCTTTTATTTAGTCAAAATCAGCCTTCGCAGATTTGACCGTCCCGGAACCGTCTTTGCTTTAGAATCTCGCACAGAGAAAACCGTTTATAGTAAATTGTTATATACCGACATAATAAACCGTCTTCTGTTTTCGTCCAAGTATGATCAAAATCTGGTCAAAGTGGGATTAGTAAGCTGAAAATTAGTTCAATGTGTAACACATTCAAATTATATTTTTTATGGCCAATATATTTTTCATATTGAAAAGGGAAATTTAACGAATAATAAAATACTCCGTATACGGACCATTATATGAGCATGATGGTGTGTCAAATCTCGCTATATGTATAAGCCTATCTAAAACAATAGAACTTGTCTATCTTGATAATTCTAATCCTCAAAGAGAAGATGCTTACTGAGGTGAAAATGGTTTGACAATACCTCTTCATTACTACATTATTGTCACGGTTCACAGTGAGCCGGCTATTGGCAATATATGGAGTTTATTGTGTAAAGAACATGTAAGTTTGTTCCCACATTATAAGCTCAATAAATACACATATTGAACACAAATATTACCCCTTTAACCGCCGGTGTCGCATATTTTCCGGTTTTCATTTTTTATCAGCAGATTAAGTACCACCTCTTAAACATGTGGCAAAGATAAAATGGGACATCAATCAGCAATATTTGAAAACAGCTGACCTCCATTTTGCCAAATCTGAATAATTTTCATTCACTTTTAGTTGTGGATCCCGTCAGCGAGACACAACTTCTAGTGGGTGAAAATTCAGATTGAATAAATTGGCGGTTAAAGGGTTAACAATGGTTCAAGTTATTTGAAAATCATCACTAAGAAATGCAAACACATAGCTGACTTATATTAACATTAAATATTGAGAGGTCGCGTCCCTCGACCTCAGACCGCCACGGCTTAAATATCGAGTCCAGTGTCTGGAGGGCAGTGTCATCTAATTCATCTCAAAATCCTCGAGAGGTTTTCCTGGCCCGGAATGTGCACAAAAGTATCCCGTCGCGCAATTCACTCATTTATTTCACTCTTTCATTCCACATCGAATTGACGCGTGATCAATTCAGAGGATATTGCTATTCCGGTCTTGTCTCAATCAGGTGCCAAGGAGCGAGCAGTAAACGTTTCTCCACCTGTCCCACGCCGGATATAATCTGGTAATGATTAATTGAAGCATTCTGTCTTCCGTGGTGTCACATTCTAAAGCGCTTACTCCCACGTCTGAGGAGATGGACCGACATCAAACCAACAGAGCTTCGAAGCTACTTCTTCACAGGGACGTGTCATCCTTCCTGTGCAATTATGGACGGACCATCATGGGCTCCAGTTGGCGGCGGATATGTACATGATTAGTAAGCCTGCACCGTTACCTGCTGCATGGAGGGGCTTTGCAGTTTGCACAGTTATTTTTTCATATTAAATGTTATGTGGTTTACGAGCACTCAGACGCAAATTAATTAAATAGTGGATGGGCTAAGTGACATTTGACTTCAAATCATGATACAAACGATTCCTTTGGTATGGACTTACCTTAAAGGTGTGGTCAACTGTCAAAATTCGCGGGACAAGGGTCCCCCAGAAAGCAATAGTGCCCGTGGGTAGGCCAAGGGCCTATACCATAATAATACTAAATATACGTTTCATACCCAAAGCCTCATTAAGAGCAAGTTCTCAAATCACAGCAAGTTCATATATACTTCAGCGACATCTATGAGTTAATAATTCAAAGCTCTTTGCCCTTGCCCCTACTTGGTCGCTGGCTTGCAAACAAAGTGACTGTATTACTGCGGGGATGTTGGAACTGCTTGACTTCAAGCTTGTATTGACATCCCAGTAAACACAAAACATTTGTATGACTTTATGCAATGTTGGACCAACGTCGAAGACGTTGGGCCGACGTTGTATAAATGTTATACAAATGTCTTGTGTTTGCTGGGGCAGGAGGACTTTCTCTCAAACATTGTACATTTATTCAATAATGGTTCAATGTTGGGCCAGCGTCGCAGACGTTGGCTTATCATTAAAACAGCATTGGATCAATGTCCCGTTTAAGTAGTATCTTGTAATCAGTTCAGTGGCTATATTAATGCAGTCAATCTGTACTCAATAGGCTACTGTTGGCCTACACTTGACCATCCCAGGCATGCGCGTTTTGCAGTTGAATAATTCTTTAAGCTCATATACACATATATATCCAAAGACGTAAGTTAGATCGGGCCTCATATTCAAAATATTAACTATTCAAAATGGCCCCTAAAAACAAGCCAAAATTTGTTTGTTCATGTTGTCGATACAATTATGCTTTTGTTTGTCCACAAGTACATTTACGAGGTCAATGAATGCAATAAAATCGTTTGTAAAACTAACATGACAATGATTTTCTGTTTTATAAGTCATTCATTTCTCAAGACATACCCTGGGAAATTAGCCAGCGAGTAAAATTCAAATACGTGAGGCAGCAATCTGAAAAAAAACAAAGATCGTCATAAATGGGAATAGCCATCAGCGCCAAACTCGTTTATTTATTAAAATTGCAAGATAAACCAGCGACTCTATCACAGTTACAAGGAAAAACTCGTTCCACTAAAATGAAATGAATGGGGTTTTAGATCACCTTTGTGCACATATAGGCTAAACTGGGCCAGGAGAACCTCCTGAAGATGTTGAGATGAATGAGATGACAATGCCCTCCAGACACAGAATTCAAAATTCGGGCACTGGCGGTCTCAGGCCGAGCACGCTACCTCTTGGTCACGGATGCTCCCCACAATATTTAATCTTTACGAGTTAGCGTTGAAGAAACATATTGTTTCTTTGAAACTTGAATGCCAGAGCGGGGTTTGAACCCGCGATCTCCGACTTTCCTGGAAGGCAGCTTTAACCACTGCATCAGGGCCCCCGCCCAGCTCGTTCCACAGGTTTGTATGGTAAGCACATTTACTAAATTACTGAAGATTCAAATAAAAACAAGCTTAAGAAAACGCGGACAGACGGACATAGGCCTACGTCATAGGGATGACATAATAGTCAGATTGGCTGAGAGTTAGAAACGTGACTATAAGGTTGCACTTGAGCTGCACCTTCAAACTGGCAGTGCATCTTTAATTACTGCAAGTCAAGTATATGAGAGTCTTATGTGTGTCATACGATCAGATGAGAATATTCAGTTCACATATATCAGATTCAGTAAACACGCACTGGGAGCAGACAGGTGCTATAGTTCTACTTCAAGCCATCAAGATGTTATGCACAGCAGGAGGTTTTGATAATATTGCGCAATCCTATCGTAACCCATAACAACATCTGCCTTCTGTAAACATGTATCACCATGCATAAATAGTTATATTCTGACAACCAGCAAAACAATTTTATTGCCATCCTGAATCCAGTGGGTATAAACCAAGCAGACAAACGTGAAATATCTCCCCTTGTCTGCAAAGAACTATGGACTCAGATATATCCTTGTCAATGATCATGTTTCGTCTATTTATTTCCCAAATAACAGTCATTTTTATGAACCATTGTACCGGCATGCCACCTGTATCATTATTTAAATCGGCTACAGGGAAAACTTCTAGCGAAATGATCCCTGGTAATTGTATAATCAATCTTTTGGGCTATACACTGCCCTCTAAAAATATGGATCCACCACACGCATTATACATACTGCAGTTGCAAATAGCCTCTCATCAATTTTGATTTACTCTGTGAATTATGAAGCTATTGCCTGAAATTTTGCAACAGTATGTAACTGTTATCCGTTAACGTTTTTGTGCAAGAAAATCTGGGAAAAATCTTTTTTTTTTCAAAAATAGGTCATCAAAAATAGTAGTTAAAACAGGATATATTTAGACAATTCTGTGGGGATGGCGTCGTGGTGGACATGTAGACATAATATGTGAAACTCTCAAACAATCCTCCTGAGTAAATTCACTAGCAAAAGTAGCAATAAAACGTTTTTGATAATAATCACTATTTTTAAAATATTGTTATTAAATCGCTGCTGTACTGTGAGAAATGTCTTAATTATTGTTAAATTTCTCTGTGAATAAGATAATTTACTGAACATTCAATATTCGGTTTAATATCTTCTTGTTCTCTTAAGACATCGACGCGACGGGTCATTCCGTCATATAGTCGCTCCAGGGAATCCTTTGGTATTTCATTCCAGATCCGGTGGACCCCCATTCGGAGCTCTCGTAATGTTGTTTGAGGGTTGCTACGGAGTTCTTTCATCACATGAGCCAAGATAGGCTCTATAAGATTCATATTCTAGTTGTATATATATGTAGGCCTACAATTTCAAGATATACGCCTACATCACGAAGAGTGAAAAGCTTGAATCAGGATAGCAGCTAGATACCAAAGTCCAACCTGATACATCACTAATCATTTCATGGGATTTATTAGAGCTTGCAATTTGCTAGTGTAAGACAAACTGCAGTATGCCTTGTAAATGCTGTATGCGGAGACCTCCCAAGTATATATACACTAACGATTACATTTTTGCTGAAGATGTAATTTGAACACTATAAAAAGTGCTGCCAGTATTATATCTACATAACCTTTCTTTACTTGAAAGTAAAGAAGTAAAAATAGATAAATATTACGTCGTTTTGGCGGCCATTTTGAAAAACATGACTAGCGCAAATATGAGGTCAGATTTAGGTAGTGTCTTTAGATAAAAACTCCTTGTGGACCTCAAGTGCTTCTATGCCAAAGGAAATATTTGCATCATGATGCATCATGAAGTAAACACCATATTTCGGGCATTTAGCCTATCTACTAGAATATCCCATCGAGTTTCAAGATATCTAACATGCATTACACATCATGATGTTTTGCAAACGAATGAATGAATGAATGAATGAATGAATGAATGAATGAATGAATGAATGCATGAATGAATGAATGAATGAATGAATGAATGAATGAATGAATGAATGAATGTTTTTCGGTTCGATCTTCATGATATGTCACGCAGCCGATATAGATAATAAAAGTACTCCAAAAAAATATTTCGCCTTGATCTCTATGGATCATATAAAAATATTTAACATTAAATTTCTTTCCATAGTCAGAAATTCATAATCGGAGGTAAAATAAAATAACTTTATATTCCATTTTTATTAATGATGGAAACATTATTAAGAAATATATGGAAATATTTACTTGGTTGATTTTAAGAAGCTGTGCAAAGTGTGGATGAGTGTGTGTCATACGTCTCATCATGGTAACGTGAACCAAATAATGGCAATATGTGAGCTAGATATAAAAAAAGGTCTGCAGACCATTGAACTAATTATACTTAGAGGTACAGACCATTGAAGCTCAAAAGTGGACGTAAAAGTTGATACTACTTTAAACGTCATAATAATTGTTTCCATTGATTGTATAATTAGAAATGTATGAACCACGACTATAGTTTGACACATTGCAATCATTTATAATTAACGTCATCTACGAAGACTTAATTACTGAGATTTGGCTAACATTAAATTCATACACATGACAAATAATGTTAACGTCGCCAAACTGGTTGGACTTGTGTGGGACAAACTTGTATATATGTCGGGCGAGTTGGTCTAAATGTGGGGCGATTTGGTATAAATGTTGGGCGAGCTGCTTAGGGCGAGTTGGCATATAAATGGGGCGAGTTGGTTGGGGCGAGTTGGTTTTGGAGCTAATCGACTGGCACGGCTTCCAGCGAGGGGAACGCCGAAGTCGATCCTCGCATTGAAAGAATAAAAAATGTAAAAAATAGCCGTAGACCCATAACATAGGTATTCGAATGAAGCGGAAAGAGCAAACAAATCTCTGTGGATTACATAAGCATATTTCAGCGCTATAAGGATTAAGGATGAGAAGCAGAATGCCACAGCTGGACTGCAAGCCATCAAGTTGTTTTCTAATATAATTTTGAAGGTATTATTATATTAAATACAGCTCGACACGGCGTGACTCTAACCAATCTGTACTTTTCTTTCAAAATAAATATATACAACAGAGCAGATCCATCCATGATTTGTGAAAAGAGAGAACACGGTAGTGTGCACATTGCTATATGTTGCTCTATCATCACCTTGGATTTTGAAGGGTGTATCTGCCACTTTGTCAAGTGATAGACAGGTCTACACCCTTTCATATCCAAGGGGACGATTTGTTTTTCCAAACTCATTTAAACTTACATTACACAGATGACTTGCATGCCCGCACATAACAACTATTATTTTTATCCTTGAAATGTGGTGATTGAAGACCTACTTCTAATTTTTTATGACTGGTCACATCGACAAATGGCTGATATTACCTGGTCATAAATCCTTCATGGAGACATAATTATATGCCCCGTATGATGTATTGCGTCTTGCCACATCCGGTCTGACGGTCGGACAGTCTGACAGTCAGACCACTGGTCTGACCTTGACAACATGTGTGTGTGAAAGCTGTATGAAAAGGAGGGGTGCGAACAACATGAATATTCACTATGACGTCACCGGCTTATTGTCTGCAGTGTAGAAAGTCACACTCAGGTCACCTTGTCTTGGTTGTCTGACCTTGACAACATGTGTGTGTGAAAGCTGTATGAAAAGGAGGAGTGCGAGCAACATGAATATTCATTATGACGTCACCGGTTTACTGTCTGCAGTGTAGAAAGTCACACTCAGGTCAAGTTGTCTGGGTTGTCTGAGTTGCCCAGGGAGGAGGGGGGTCGTATACTCATAGCACATATGTGTGATATCCATGAGTCTGCCGGTAGCAGACAACTGCATAGATGAAGATGGATGTAGTGTAACATTGCATGTAACACTGGTAAGTTACAGTACGATTATCTGGTTGTACACGCAATAACTTGACGTCATACAAACGAAACTAAAACCATTTCACAGAAAATAAATACGTGGTATTTGCCTACCAAGTTAGTCGCGTGATCTGTGTCACCAGTTGTTCCATGCAGTCACGTTGTGCTTCTGGTTCCCTATCACGTGTTCCCTCGAGGCATTACAGAATAGTTTTACAACACAGTAGATCGTACTTTGGACACATGTGTATGCAGTGTAATATAATATAATCAGATATAGAGCATGTTGGGATGCTTTCACTTTATGGGCAAAGAAGTCATTTGGATTATCATTTTTGTTTTGCATTGGTACATAAAGCTGATATAAAACATGAAAAATGTAATATTGTTTTGCATAGTCTTCAGTTCACTTCTGTCATAAATGACTACTTTAACCCTTTAACCGCCAAATTATTCAATCTAAATTTTTACCCACTTGAAATTGTGTCTCGCTGACGCGATCCACAACTTCAAGTGAGTAAAAATTATTCAGATTTGACAAAATGTAGCTCAACTGTTTTCACATATAGCTGATTGATGTGACATTTTATATTTAACATGTTTAAAAGATGGTGCTTAATGTGCTAATAAAAAATAAATGCGGCACCGGTGTTTTTCCGGTTTTTTCAAGGTTTGAGACAAGCACTCTGACAGGGACTTCGCGACGTGTGTCCTCCAAACTCTAAAATGCCCATCGTTAAATCTACTCTCATCTGAGAAGACGAGCACAGCCCACTGGTCATCTGAAGGGTGACACTTTATGTGCGAGGTTACTGTATGTTTATCAAATGCTGCAAGTGATTTTAATTTGACAGGGTCATGCATTGTCACCTTCACAAACAGATCAACTGGTGATATTGATGTAAACGCTTATGTTACAGATTTACCAAAGCAAAATGATCATCTGGTGGTGGATTTACATATTATTTTTCAAGAATGACAGGCCTTGTAGGGGTTGTCTCGACCTGCTCCTGTCAACCAAAATTAATAACATGTTAATAAAATACTCAATCAATAATAACGATATTGTACCATTTTTGCATGTTTTAACTGAAAGTCAAAGAAACATAAACATTTAAATGAGACAATGAGGTTTTTATAGGGTGGCATGGGAGACCTCCGTTATGACCACAAGGCCGCTAGCAACCTGCAGATATGATGTCATTTATCATGCTTATATAACATATAAACATTTTGAAAGTATAATGTGAGTATAATAAGTAATCTAAATGTGAAATTTCAATTTAATATAAATTCCTACAGCATTGGGCCACATGTTGATATCGTCGGCCCAGCGCTGGGCAGACAATCAGTGTTGCAGGTGTATCACCCCGTGTCCTGACTACAAGACACCAATTAGCGGCGATTGCTCTGATCTCATCGTCCAAGGCGTGGAAGAATGTTGTGTGAAGTGCTGTATATTAGTGACTTGTTTTGTTTACATGGCGATATACGACTTGGAAATATAACTATTTCACTCTTTTTTGGTGCTTTAAAAATATTTTTTGACATTTTTGTATTTTTAGTTAAGATCAGTAGGCTATATAGCTTCATATAAATTACATTTTCAAAATTCACAACATTGAAAAAGTCTCATCCCAAGGGGTCCCTTTAATTAATTTTGTGTTAAATGCCAGTCCATCACCCGTTTACAATCAAAGTCAAGTCAGTCTTTCAAGTCAGTCTTTTTAGTCAGTCCTTTCAGTCAGTACTATACCTGTTTACGTCAATCACGTCTGAACTGTTTATTGGAAACACAGCATGCACACCAAACGATAAGCAACTAATTTCAACTGATTTGTAAAGGTTGAGGTGAGGATAATAATTCACCGAATAATCTGATATCTGGCTGACCAGTTGTAATTAAAAACTGTCTACATTATTCCAATGTAATTACTGCACTCAAAAACACGATTTATATTCTATATTGTAATATAATATATATTATTCACGATAATTGACATCTAGGCAGACAAAGCAACATGAACTATTTTTAGAGCAAGCTAAAATTAAAGTAGAGGTGGGTTGTCATGATTAGCTAAGTAAACAACATAGCTGCTTTGATAGGCCGATGTTTCCTTGAAAAATGTACAACCAACATAAATCAGCATTTTTTTCAAAAAACACATCTCTTCATTTGAATAGTGTCCGGTTTATTTTAACGGAATTCCGTGCCATAAATCTAACATGTTTGAAAAACCTAATAGTTTCTCAGAACTTGTCATAATGGAGTGATTAAGTGTTATATTTCAGCAGAATCGTTCATATTATTCTACAATTCTGAAACTTGGCAGTTATGTCAAGGATATTATGTGCTGCTTCATATAAGATAAGGAGACAAGTCATCAGGTCATCGGAACTTGTTTAAAATTCAAGATGGCCGCCAAGTTGGCGGAAATAGATGTATATATATTATAAAACTGCATTCGAGTGCCCAAATACTGTTGTATACATCTGAAATATTCCGTTAGCAATTTATTTTGCATATGTCATATATAAACAACGAATTGTTGTTCATTGTGAATATATAAACCTTTATTTGAAGGTCAAGTGGGAGATGTGGGAAATAATCTCGAAATATTATGATGATTTTTTGGTAGTGCTATTGACCCATCAGCTGAGGGGGGGGGGGGGGTCCTGTATGCATTTCAAATAAGTAATGTAGCTTAATAACAGATGGATCCAAGATGTATGCCAAAAAAAACAACGTTATCAAGACTAGCTGTATCGTGAGTCCTACTGCAAACGTTTTACGTCAGGAAACTCATTTATAATTTTTCATTAAAAATTTAATCAGATTAAATCACGTAAGTAAATTTTCACAGTTTTTTATCAGAGATAAATTCAATGTGGCCGCCAATTAATGCCCATGGCTATCGTGATTTAGCTTTATCTTCAAACCTGCTTGACACATTAGTCCTATTTTAATATCTACATCAAAGTTTTTACGATCAATACGGTCATTTGTAATGTTTTTAGTTACAAACTTATTAAGACATAATATCCAAGATGGCCGCCAAAATGATCAATTATATCAACTTGATATAATTGATCATTTTGGCCAAATCTTGATAATCAAGATTTGGCTGAATCTACAATCGTATAGCAAACAAAGAGTTTATTTTGTTTGTTTTTTTCACTACATTTTTACAGTTAAAATATTCGCTTTACAACGGACTTCATTTATATCAAATAGATATATTTAGATGAGGTATAGCCTTCAAATACAACCCAGCTGGTTTCCCTTAAGTTGACCTCGAATGACCTTAAATGTTAAATTCAACTTTATGAAACTTTGTATCATTTAGGTGGGTCCTAGGACACAATGGGTGGTGTAAATGCTATGTTATAGTCACGCTGCCCCCATCCGAGTGATTCATTGTTTACACATCAATGCCGCATTACCACTAATCGTACCATGTATGGTCCGAGTTTATCAAACTATAGTCTATTGTCTAAAGTCCGACCCACAAGTGCAACCGACACCTTCAAACCTCCTTGCGCCAACGGCTAGCTTTATCAATTGTTTTATATTATACTTGTTTATTTATTCAACAACAACAAAAAAACGTAGGACACTACGACGCGTGGCCCTGAATTGGTCCAACAATGTGTCGATGTTTGGTGTTTCCTGGGTTGCGTCCAAAAAAACATGACCTGCTGCTTTCTAGAAAAGGAATCCCATCTCTTCAAATGGCGTGATCGACGTGCGATCCTGCCAACTTCTGACGCTGTTCTTTTGATGCAGTGATGTTCTCATACTCCAATATTACAGAAGTTTACTGTATTTTGTTCACTAGTATTCCTGCTGCCTATCCTCTTTTGGCGTACACCCGAAGTTTCACTTGTATTATGCTCACCATAAATTTGACTCTGTTTTCCAAGTGGCCAATAGTAACTTCTTCGTGTGGTCTATTCACACTCATCATCCAGTACTGTTTATGATGTATGTATCTTCCTCTAACCTGCTTGTGAAAACAGATTTATAAAATCGTATGTCCCATTTAACATTCGACATTCACACCAGTCACCATTATTATCTGGTGGAAATCACCACGGTAGAATTGTGATTTCGTAGTCTTCACGTCTTAGACAGCATTTACATAGCATGAAGAATGTAACATGGAAAAAAAGGTCATTTTAAAGAGCTTGTGAGAATTGTACTTTGCGTTAATCTACGCGGCTATCTTAGGTTCAATACTGCCTGTCTGCGTCGTAATTTCAACAAATCATTTTGATTTTATGTGCTCAGCTTTGTAAAGTAATCTACTGGACAATAATTAATATACTTGATACGAACTTTTTTCGAGCAACCGTCGCAAAACTTGTCAAAAACAATATTTTAAAGCCATTTTGGCGGCCATCTTGGATTTTGCCATTTTTTATTTTTAAGCTCTCGTTACTCAATATCAAAGATTATGCATTTTTGAACATATCTGCCAAGTTTCATTATTGTACAAAAAAAGTAAATGATTTTGTTCTTCTTAACAGTTCCACTATTAAGAGAGAATTATATTATATCAATATATTAATCACGATCTCGAAATTATTATTGGTTCCGCTGAATGATAGAGCTATACAATATCCGTAGTTTACACCAATATACCGAATGTTGTTCACAAGTAGGCCTACGCCTCTATATGTATTTGCAAAATACATACATTCTTAATAACATCATTCATTTTGCCAATACTTCTACGTCATAATGAAAGGTGTTGCTAGGTCGTCTTGCCTTGTGCATTCACACAGTTTGATAGCCATAGTCTGATAATTGCAAGCTGTGAACCACTGATTAAGCAATAAATATATTGATAGCTTATAAACTCCAAATGAAGTAGTATAATTTATGAGAAGGAATAAATGTCTGAACGTATGCTTTGCTATATGGAAAACCTATATGATAAAGTAAGATAACCTGTTATTTAATTGTGATAATTATGTTTCAATCCGAATTATTTTGTTACGTCTAGAATATGGTGAATGTTCAGATTTTTAGGAATAACAAATCTGCACATGTATAGCACCACTGCTCGTCTTAAAAGATAAATGTTTTTTTATTCACTTGAAGGTCAAATGAACACAGGAACATGCAGCATGTGTAGATTTACGAAGCGGTTGTGATACCATCATTGACCCAAAGACTAGCCAACCACCATGGCACTGTACACTGGCTCAGCATAGATATGTAAACAACGACTAGGTGATACAAAACTACTAATATTGTCGTTGATTTTATACAGTGAGGGGTAGTCCACAAGAAAAATGATGACCAGTAATTTTAACAGTTGTGTTTTATTACACAAGGTTACATTACAATCACTATCATTATAAGAAGAGAAGTGCCACTCATATTTATATACTCTCGCAATAATTTTGTTGGTTGAAAATTGTAATAATATTTTCTTGAAATACTTGGAAATGCCTTTAGCTCTGATTCATCTATCATCGAGGACAATACCGATCTGTGCACACCTCCATCAATGGCTAAGCCCGCAAACACGAGACGTTGACCCAATGGAGATTTAATGCTGATCCGCCGTTTGCGACGACGGCCCAACATTAAACCAACATTGAGTTTAATTATTGTTTTCGATGGGAAATCATTATGTGAAGGTTGGCCGCCGGAGCATAACCCAGCAAACACAAGACGTTGAAGCAATGATGGTTTAATGTTGGGCCAGCGTCGGAGACGATGGCCAACATTAAACCATCATTGCTTCAACGTCTTGTGTTTGCGGGGAAGCGGCAGAAAATATTTATTACCACACATGCTGAATAAAACACCAATATCTCTGAGTCATTCTAATTTTCTGTCACTTTAAGTTGTCTCTCGCCACCGCGACACACAAATTAAAGTGATTGAAAATTACAATTGAACACATCGCATGTTAATTTCCCATATTTAAGACATTCTCACTACTAAAACACCACTGTAGTGGACGTGAGTGCTCTAGGGTTTAAGTTGTCACTTTGGTGCCCAGCAAACACAAAACATTTGCCTAACATTTGTACAACGTCGGCCCAATGTCTTCGACGTTCGTCCAACATTGTACAAATGATATACAAATGCTATATGTTCACTGTGGTGATGATGGAGAGGATGGGGCGACGTGATCATTCAAAAGGGCATCTCAGCAAACACAAGATATTGATACACTGTAGTTATAATGCTGACCCAGCGTCACAGACGCTGGGTCAGCATTATAACTACAGTGGCTTAATGTGGCTCTTTGGATTAGGCCTGAGAAACGTGCTTCACATGGGGACTTGGAGATTAATCCTGAATTGATCCGAAGTAATGCCGAGGATGCTCTCTTTGGACTAAACATTGATTATGGGACAGACAACGCAAACATACTCTCGAAGGTTATTCGCTCTATCTAGGACGCTGATAAAATAGTCAATATTATTCGATATGACAGTAATGGAATCAGCTAGTTACATGTTATGTAAAGACACTGTTATTTGTTATTTGCGAAATATTTGTATAAACTATTCCTTTACATAAATGAGCCAGCCAATGTTGCCCAAAGCCAGACGTATCTGCTTAAAACGGTAAAGCTCAAAATTGTATAATTCGGATTTTTTTCTGTTCACATCATAAAAAATAATTTAAATCTTGCACTTGCTTCGACCAGTATAGAAGTCACCCGGGATTAAAGTTGATTTACCCCCCCCCCCCCATTAATTAGCGTGAATTACCATACCTCAGTTCAATTTCAGTATAAGACCATTGTATGTCTCCCACGTGTCAGCAGAACATGTTTGCCTGGTCCCCGGTCTATATAGCCAGCACTTTCTAGAATACTATGTATAGGATAATCACCTGATAATGAGGATCCCTCATAATCAACAGCTCGGTCACACCTGACTGCTTATAGTAGTACATGATGCATCTGCATTTCCTAGATCGACAATTCCTCTTAAAGCTTGGTAATTTTCAACCACTTGAGGTTGTGGATCGCGGTAGCGAGACACAACCTCAAGTGATTGAAAATTTATAATTGGTCTGTACTTTGTCAACAATAACTCTCTATTCCCGGCTTAGAGTGTCGTGGTCGGACAAAGAAAATAATGTAGTGGTGTGTTTTGATATGTATGTAAATCACTTTGAAAAATCCTTTGGACTGCGGGTCCAAATAAAAGTCCACGGATTTAACAATCTAAACGCATTCCAGATTCACCAGCATCGCCGGATTTAATTACGGGCTTGTTGTAATGATGACAAACTCTTGTGCTGGGTCTCATGGTCAGGATCATCTTTTCACCTTTTTATTGATACCCTTACATCATGGTCATAACATGCTCACAGACAATAGTCAGTCCTTACTCTATGGTGGTTCGCGCATCTCTCTCTCAGAGCTCTCTCGCTCTTTGTCTCTATGAGGCTGTCTCTATGTTATAAATTCTGCGCCTGCGCACTGGCAGACTTCTCCGAGTATAACATAGAATAACTATACCATCCTCTATACTAGCCTTGTTCACACAAGTAACTCAGCTAACAAGGGACACTGAGCCAATGCTAGCCCAATGGTGGTCCGACGTCTTAGACACTTGGCCAACCCCAAAACAATAATATTTGGTCTATAGTTGCTCACAATTATCTCTGCCACCCTCTTACCTCTGAAGGTGGGGTCTCAGCGATAGGTTTGCATGACCACTATCGACCCTTTTATTTGAATCTAATTACTACTCACACCTAGCTACTCAATGCTATAATAGGGATTACATAATATATGTATTATTAGTGGGCAGACCTGTAGCTGCCGCGGCACGTTGTAGACCTTGTTCATGGCCTTCCAACCACTGGGTCTTCACATGTACACGTGTACTATCAACGGGGATGATCTCTCTGCAGTAGATATAGTACTATATCTACTGCAGAGAGATCACCCCCGTTGATAGTACACGTGTACATGTATACTGCAGGTGTACACACTCCAATGCGATACTGAAGGCCCAGTGCTTCCAACCGTGCCCTGGATCCACAAATGTCTGTTTGGCAGAACATTCTCGCTATCAGTTCTATAACGAGGCATGTCGCGCAACGACGGCCCAATGCACCCAACTCTTGCATTGCTGGCCCAACGTTGGCCCAACTTAATATCTATATATACAATGGTTTAATAATAACTGTTATCCGTTATGCATTTAGCCAACAAAACACATTGCTCAACTCAATTAATTTAACTGCATTCTGAAACTATTATTACTGCTACTACAGGTCAATAGTTTACAACTTGGTTCGAGACTCCGGAGGGTTCTATTTATGTTTGTATGTCCAACTAGGAGGTTAGTTGTTTCTACAGCAACAATATACCGGGAATCCATATCTGGAACTCTTACTAACTAAACAGGTAGACGTTTTCCTAAAAATAATTTTCATAGCAGTGAGATACAATCAAACAATTCTGTAAATCAGCTGTGAAAAAATGCTAGGGGCCCAAGAAGCTCATCGTTCGTCAGAGTGCGTCTTCTGGTTTAAATTTTGGTGATACTGAGCCGAGAATGCAAATGCGAAACCCTCACTGATCCAACGGTGATCATTTCCTTCAAAATAATCATTAATTTGATGATGACATCAGGTATTATGATCATCACTAGTCCATGAGCGAATTAGTTCAACTAAAAAGTAGCCAAGATTTGACGTATTCTACTACTAAGACGTAAATTGTTGGATGAGCTATATATACGGCGAAAAAGGTGTTTTGACAAGTTAAAGGGACCCCTTGGGATGAGACATTTTCAATGTTGTCAATTTTGAAAATTTAATTTATATGAAGCTATATAGCCTACTGATCCCTACTGAAAATACGAAAAAGTCAAAAAACAATTTTAAAGCACTGAAAAAGAGTGAAATAGTTGTATTTTCAGGTCGTATATTGCCATGTAAACAAAACAAGTCAGCAATATTCAGCACTTTAGATCACATATTCCCACGTATTAGACGGTAAGATCAAACCAGTCACCGCTAATTGATGTCTCATAGTCAGGACACGGGAGGACACACCTGCAGCACTGATTGTCTACCCAACGCTGGGCCGATGTCATCAGCATGTGGCCCAATGCTGTGAAAACATTCAATCGTCCTTCAGGTATACAAATAGTTTGTTTGGGTTACTTCTGGTTTCATAGAAATGTTGATTAAAAATATTTGTAAAAATATGAAAATTCTAAAAAAAATAAAAACATGATCCGTGGGATACACTACTTCAGTACGGAACTGAAAACGAAAATTGATGTCATCCCAAGGGGCTGCTTTAAGAAAAAGAAAAAAAATCCGAGTAAAATTCGTATGTGGGTGGGTGATCAAGCCCCAAGTCGCATTATTTTGTGTGTTTTTGTGTGTTTTTTGTGTTTTCTTTGTACATGTTGCCAAAAAAAATTGGATAGGAGTTGTCTGGAGTTTTTCTCGAATTTGTTTTTTTTTCAACTTGACAAGACCCCTAATAAAGGTCGATTAATGTCAAAGGAGTATACGGCAGGATTATGATATTGCTTTGTCAAAACGTGTTTCGATATTATTTGTTTTTAAACAAAAGAACCAATAAAGGTTTGACTTGATGTAATTATGAAATAGTGCATCTGGAACAAATAGCTTATCCAGTCGAATTAAAATATAAATAATGTATTAAAACCGGTTTGTCCCACCTGGGGGAATATCACATGGGACAGACTGTAACACAGAGTAGAAAGGCATAAATGGCGACAATAGGCGATCTAATTTAACTATTTCGGTACCGATACGTTTTTTGCTTCATGGGAAATAGTTGAGAAGGGAACAATTATAACCATTACTAAGTTAGAAAGATCATCAATGGTCAAAGCCTCACAACGGTCTAAAGTGAATACCTTGACTAGTTGCTGTTATTACACTCACTAATGATGATAATGATGATAATGATAACTGCCTGACTATCTAAACCCAGCTTACTTTGCCTTTAAAGTTGACCTTGATCTTGATTGATAACCTTCGCCGCTGGCAAACAAATTAATTAATTGATGGGATGGTATGTGATTGACGTGGTCTAATGACGTCTGATTCAATCAACCTTCTCCGCTTATTATAATTTGAAGCTATGTCCTATTGTGACATATTTTTTTTTATAAAAATCCAATATCGCATCCACTTCTGTGAAACGCAGTGACGTCACTTGAGACCCTTTTGAGTGGCTACTCGGTGAAATTATGTAAGTCCCCCTCCCCATACTTCATTGTATCAGTTTGATAGGTGAAAACATTGCAGTTCATTTGAAAAGCACAAGAGACAATCACTTGAAATGTACCTGCAAATCATTAAGAAAATACTGCCGCATTTCAAATGCTAAATTTAGGCTTATATGAATTACATGTAGTAGTTGTTGCAGGTACTAGATGGTACCAGAAGAAAACTGTACTTTGATTTAAATAACAACAACAATAATAACGGATGGTTATTGGCTGATTCTGTCGAATTTTATACCGCGCCGTAATTTAATTACAGGATTGTGCTATATCTTCAATAAAACAATTTGGCAAAGATGCACTATGAAAATATTTATCACAAAACATATTGCAATGAAAAAGGCAACGTTCAACATGTTTTGATTCAAAGTCAGAGATCGCGAGTTCGTCCACCTTTCTGGCATTCAGGTTTCATAGAAACACCTGTTTCTTCCCCTCTCACTCATAAAGATTGAGTATTGTGGTGAGCCTCTCTCACGGAGAGGTAGCACGCTCGGCCTCAGACCGCCGGGACTCGAATTTAGAAGCTGTTTCTGGAGGTCATCTCACCATCCCCAGGAAGTTCTCCTGGTCAATTCACACATATTACCCCTGGTCACTGGACCTGTTTATTCATGTACCATTTCAATTTTGGAGCATACAGCACTTGCAGCCATTTCGGCGCTAGAAACTAGTTGCACACATTGCCACCTCTGTCCTACCAGGTACTCATTTACACCTGAGTCAAGCGAAGCATGTGGGGGTAAAGTGTCTTGTCGAAGGATACAACGTCGAAATAATTTCCCAATATTGAGAGGGGAGAAACATGATATTTCTCTGAAAATCCTGCACCGAGAGGGATTCGAAACGGTACGGCAGACAGTGACATTGACAAAGCGCCGCGCTCTAGCCATTGCGCCACGTCCCTCTCTATATGCACAAGGGTGGGATAAAACCCTATTTATTGATTCCTTCATTACGAGTGAGTGGGGAAGAAAAAAATGTTTATTTGAGACCTGAATGTTGGAGGGGGTACGAACTTGTAAATCCCGACTTCCAGGGACATCATTGAATATCCGGTCATTTTTTTATTTCTGCTTATGTACAACAGTTTTGGAAATGTATTATTTATTTATTGCAGAGTGTGCCCAAAATTATGTATTTTTAAAATACACCAGCAGTCTCACACCCCCCCCCCCCTCCCCTGGAGATTGAATGGTGGTCCCCTGATCACTACACCAGTGTCCCCGCCCTCACACGGTGTTTCACCATAACTTGACGTAGGCCTGACAGTAAGATGACGTTGGGATTGGGAATACGGAGAGTTGCTATGTAATGGGATCACGTAAATTTGCAGAGTGTCGGTAATGCTCTGGATTCCTAAAAAAGCACGTGTTTAGCACGGAGTTTACGCGGCTTATAATAGCGATGACTAAACGGACAATACTGATACATCTACATGGATGGCTGCGTTCGCGGACATCTCTCGGTGAGGAAATATTAAATAACATTGAGCGATGTATGTTGTTTTATTATGGTTTCCGGCTGCTGACCCAGGCGGTTTGAAATACAGTCAAGTCTGAAACTAAGTTAATGGGTTTATAGAATGTGACATTTAGCTCCCTACTACATGTTAACTATACAATATTTTTCAATAAAATTTGCAGGTAAGTCGCTGCTTCACTATGCAGAGTCCTTGTAAAAATTCATGGCAATTGATTGATAAATGATTGAGAAAATCTGCGAGAGTCATTCACCATGGCATCACAGCGACTCCGAGTATAATAATAATACATATAATGGCAGAGAAGGGGAACTCTTAATTATTCTTCGATAATCGCATTAAACTTGTAATTTCTATCTGCGCTTGTAAAAAAACATTTACCATTAACTTCAATATATTATCAGAAATGGATTTGGCAGTTACATTACACCAGCAGGAGATACTCAACTTGGTTTATTTTTTGTTAAAAATCATATTTTTGCTTGCGTTTACCTTAAAATTAACATTTTGCACTGGGAAATTACCTTAAATAATCAGAATATTGCCAAGAATGGATTATCCTGTTAGAAAAACACTCTCGCATTTTATTGTATTTTTTAAAAGTCATATATTGTTATTTATTGGATTTGGTATTTGAACTGCTCTTGATCTTGCAAATGTCCTTGGTTCACACATTCATACCAAATATAGATTATCCAGCCAAAATTAAATTTAAAAGATGTATTACACTTGCTTGTATTACACTTGCTAAAAATGGGATTTACACATTTTTAACCTGGAAATTAACAAAACCAAGCAAAATGGTGTCCATTGTCACCTAACATGTTATTACTTGCCTTGATATGTAAAAATGAAGGCAAAATGCATCTTCTTTATTAACTGCCAGTCTCCCTCAGTGTTGGCGCGGAGGTGATCAACACAATGTAACAAGTGTATCATATCACTGAAGTCATCATAATCTTACAAACAGTAGAAGTGTCGCCTGGATGCGTCGATGACATCATCTGTAACATTCATAATTTCTCCAGGCTTTCCATATTCGGCCAGGGCATAATGGGCTTGAGGCAGCCTTTGTTGGTGGCAGCTTTTGAAGCATGCTTAATGTGTTTACAAAAGGTATGTCGGCATTTTGTTAGTGGTAGATAGATATCTGTCTTTTGTAGCCAAATCTCATTCAGTTCATCTAAGAGGGTGATTTAATACATACCATGGTGACATATGCATCGCTGGCCATCACTACAGCCTGTTTGTAGGGTAGATACTTTAAAGATGATCTATCACCCCTTATATGGTATGAAATATTATGTCCTTATATAGGGTGATTGGCTATCATGTGACCCTCTCAGAGGGTCACATGATAGCCAATTCCCCATATATGGAGTGATTGGCTATCATGTGACCCTCTCAAGAGGGTCACATGATAGCCAATCACCCCATATAAGGAAACACTTGTGCCCCATCTTGTGGCAACTTTGATTTATTTTTCACAAAATTATTCATACTATATAAGAGGTGATAGATTACCTTTAAACACTGCACTAATTTTTGTCACTAAAGTCGTGGGCTGTGCGTCGTGTATGTTAGTCCAGGCTCTGTCATAGAACACTGTTTACAATTGTCTGGCCATAATTTTTCATTGTTGATATGAGTTATATAAGGTCCTAACCTTCATAAATCACCGAAGTGGACTTCTGGCAAACATGGCGTTTGGCCGTTAGACGAGATTTTTTAAAATGGCCGCCGCGACCATATGTTAACTATAACTTTTTTTCTATTCACCCTAGAAAGTTATGTGATACCTCATTTTCAACGTCATTTTTGAAGATATTTTACTGATACAGACGATCAAAATGCCAAAAATATGAAATGGCAGTGAAATACGTTTTTATTTTTTGGATTTCTCAATTTTATTTCAACAAATTTATTTCGGCCTGGGTTGTTGGAGATGTTGTCATTATTTACTTGTGGTCACTATAGTTTACACATATATTTAATTATTATTATATAGAAAATGTATGTTTTTCAAGCTGGAAGGACACTGGTTATCATTAAATCATGGTCAATAAAACAAATAACAAGTTTTGTAATGTAAGATTATTTGTTTTTTGTTAATGCTGCTTATTTCCTTATCATGTTGATACAGTCTTTGCATTAATTTTTAATTATTATTTTCACCATTTAAAATGTTCGAAATCAAAACAGTTTAGACCAAACAGCAAGTGTAAGTATCTATTTATACTGTTCAAAGTTTTTACTTCTTATTACACAAATCTAGGCGACCCTTTTCCTTTTGACAAAACATCACACATGACATATCCTTTGATTTGCATTTTGCGGGTGTCACACTGCGCACTACATTGACGCAGGACAAGTAGATCAGAGGGTGGAGGGTGCAGACATTTTTTCTGAATTATAGCCCCATTATCGTTCTCCCACCCATAGTCTTCAGGGCTAGGTGCATAGTAGCCCCTAATGAAGAGATTGAGGGCATTACGAATGACACAGAAGCTGTGTCTAATGTGGTCATGGATCACAGAAGAAGTAGGAGACAGCTTCCCCATTTTTTTCCGTCTAGGTAGGATTCATGTCTCAGTTGGTTGAAAGTTGTAGCCTGGAATTTGGAGCGGTTACCAACCCATGTCTTAACTAAATAATGCTCAGCAATGGACACTTCAATATCTGCAGATAATGTGTTGGTTTCTGTGAAATTAGTAAGCATGAGTGGCTCACATGAGAGAGCAGCGGCATGCTTAGTATCAACTTTGCTGCCAACATCATCTCCTGTTAGGATATGTGCCTTGGTGATTACTCGACACTGTTCATTACCTCCTAACGTGTTGTGAATGGTGTGTAATGGTATTTTGCATCTGTGCTCTCCTGTGTCATACTCAATCCACAGCTAGTTACGACCTTTGCTGACCAATTCTGGGATGTATCTCAGGATGAGAAGAACGTTGTCAGTGTCATTTGAAATTACGACAATCCTCTTAGAATCATTGTGAACAGCCCAGGCGATGTGAGAAATTAATATGCTGTTGGCCTCTTCCTGCCAGTATGAAAGTTAGGCACTTCTATTTCTGATCTTTGATAAATTTGTGCTTTGGCTGACTGAACTTCTCTATTCACAACTATGCCACTTACAACACCATCAGATATATCAACAGCATCGCTCTCCTATACTTTCACAGATAAGTCACAGCTGAGACTTGTGAGGCTTCGTGCACTGAGGGACAGTCCCATCTTCAAACAGGGGGCTACTATCCAGCAAGTCATGGTTCAGGATGTACATTGTTTTGACTCTGTGCATCGTAGCTGCAAGCTTTCTTGATTTCTCAACAAAACATTCATTGTGATATGCTTGATATGCTTTCTCTCCATTTTCCAATGCTTTAAGAAGTCTTATTTTTATTGTATTGGCGACTGCTACATTGGTGACTATGTTGTGTAAGGTAGCATGTGAAGACATAACGATGAAGGGGTTTTGTCGTGCTTCCATAAAGTCAAGCATGCGTACAACATTTTTGTCAAATATCAGGCCTTTACGTCCAGACAGCGCTTGCTGAACATTGGTTTCTAAAGGGGTTCCGGCATTAGTTAACCTTTGCAGTAAATTTGTAATAGCCCCACTTTCATGATAGAGCTGTTCAAACAATCGATATGATGCCTGACGCTTCAACAATCACATGGCCTCCAGGGCCCTGTGAGTTCCTCTGGAAAGTCTGCTCAAGCTTCAGATCTGGAGCCACAGCCTTGTAGCCGCAGCATTGAATGCGCCTTGACGATCCTTGACAGTGAACAATCCCATGGAGAACCTCCTAAATAGACTTAGATATGCAACCTTCATACCTGAATTCTCTCAAGATACCAGCTTGCATAGCGCAGATAGTTTATGGCATCAAACTATTTTAGAATTTGCGTTGATTCCTTCACTGAAGCCACATGAAGAGGCCAATTTTCCTCACGGTCTGATGAAAAAAACTTGTTTTATAAGAGAGACTAGATTTGTATATACTCCAAAGTATGCACATGGCTCAGATTTTCTTCACATTTTTTTCCAATTTTCCAATTTTTGCTGAATATTGCTAGCCTGCTAACTGAGTACTTCCAAATTTATAGTGTTATCTACCTTGTCCTTTCTCTTGAAACTGTCCTTTGTTGATAAAGCTAATTCAACTACTGAATTCATGGAGTGGGGATGACTCCCACTCGAGAGCAGACATCATTTTAGACACAATGAACAGTCTTTGTAGGGAGCGCACATAGTGGGTTCCGGGGAGTACTGAACGAATAACCTTCCTGCCAAAGACGATGAGTACATCATCTACCACCTAAGAGGTAAAGCCCAGCACACATGAGTAAAACCTTAGTGTAATGAAACAAAACGATCATTGGAAACAGGTCCTCAAACTGGGTAGGCTCTGCCATCACTATATCAGTTGCAGTGTGAAACACACCTTCATCACTGAACACTGGCATCACATCTTGTTTGAACTGACGACAAACTCTCTGGAAGTTCTGCAGACTCTCCTTAACTGTACATTACTCTGTTACTGGACGAGGAATAGCTGGGAGAAACCCAACTCGCATCACTGGGATATTTGCCTTAGATATGATGGCGTGGAGGCAGTTGTCCAGCATTAGGTTGAGAGTGAATAAAACTGATCAAGAATTCATCTCTCCTTGATTCTGTCAAAGTTCGATTATGTATCACCATAGTATTAGAATTTTCTTCCGGAAGCATGTCGGGAGGAAGTGTGTGACGAATTACAGGCTTAAAGTATTTAGGGACCTCTTGACGAGATAGTATATCTTTGCGTGGTCGGTCAGACTTCCTGATATCTGTGCAGGAAACTGATGGCTTTGGATAATTCGGATTCTCGATGACCTCTTGATAAATCACACTCGCTGTGTAATGGCGAGTGGATAAGCTTGATTGGTCCATGTAGTCAGAGTTGTCAAATGCAGCCATTGTTCACCCTTCATTACTAAAATGACTGGGACATCACCTGGTGATACGACTTAGGCAGATTTATGCTCTCCCGACCCTTTTAGTAGCTTGTTGACACTCTGATACGGTTGAATGAAGCTCATTACGGCTTCGTGTTTTTTCATTCACTGCTTTGCTTGAAGAGGTGGTTTATAATATTACCCTCATGCATTCTGTATCTGCGCATCTGGTTTTTATTATGTAAAGCATCGTCTGCAGCTGCGGATACTGCATCATATCTGAGTGATTATCTTCATCTTCACTTGAATCTGGAAACACATTTTCCATTCTAAACATCAAAAGATTTTGAAACATTGCACAGATGGCTAAAGGAGTGCATTCAGTCGTCGGGCATGCACGTCCCCTCCCAGGATTCTTGTATTTCTGCTGCATCACAGAAGCGGGCGGGGGCCCTGGGGTAGTGGTTAGCACCTCTGCCTTTCACGGCAGAGTTCAGGGTTCGGTTCCCGGTATCGGCGGTTTCGAAGTAACAAAAATGTTTCTTCCCCATCCACGTGTGAAAGTCAGTATTGTGGGGAGCCTCCGTGACCGAGAGGTAGCGTGCTTGGCCGCAGACCGCCAGTGCTCGAATTTCGAATCCTGTGTCTGGGGGACAGTGTCATCTCATTCATCTCACCATCCTCAGGAGGTTCTCTTGGCTCAGTTCAGCCTATATGTGCACAAAAGTGGTCTAAAGCCCGATTCATTTCATTTTTTGCATCGCAGAAGCGATCGCTCAATCAAAAATCAACTTCAAGCATGAGCTGCCTGAGCCGCTCAGCTGCTTCTCGAATAATGTCAAAGTTCTTGATTTTCGAAGCTAACCCACTGGCATCAATGGATGAAGAAAAGAACAGATCGGATTCATACTTTCTTTTGTTTGATGCAAACTGGATCCATAGTGATAAATCCACAGCTGTTGTAGAGTGACGTGACGTTTCAGAGGCCTCTTCTTCCATTAACTGTCGGACTTCTGACACTGTGAACCCATACCTCGGGAGAATAGAGGATCAGGTACAACAACTATATACTTGACTGAACATCTGACGTTTTACCTGAGCAATAGTAGGACGTTAGGACCAAGGTTGATATTTTTGTTTCGAGGGTCACGCTTACATAGACGTAGTTAATTCCTGATGCAGCCAGTATGGTATTATATGTCAGCAGCTAGAATATCCCCAGGTTCCTGCAAATCTGCTACCCTGTCATATACATGTACTTCATCTTTCTGAAAACAAGCGGATCTAGAAACAGCGTGCCACGAGGATATGTACTGATTCTATACTTATCGAAATTGCGCTGGTATCACAGCTGGTCATTTTATACAATATTGAGACATCTTTAGTGGATATTTTGCCAAGCTCAAAATGTTTGTCTACCAATCTCAACTGTGAAAACTATTAATGTCATAACTTAAGACTTAGGTCCTAAATCATAAAATATTGTGTGGCTATGCTGTATTTCTGCCACGAGGAGCGTTGATATCATTAAAATAATTCTAGAAATGAATTGAGTGCCTCAAAATATTTTGTCTACCAATCTGAACTGTGAAAACTATTAATGTCATAAAACTTAGGACTTAGGTCCTAAATCATACAATATTGTGTGGCTATGCTGTATTTCTGCCACGAGGAGCGTTGATATCATTAAAATAATTCCAGAAATGAGTTGAGTGCCTCAAAATATTTTGAAAATGAGGTATCACATGACTTTCTAGGGTGAATAGAAAAAAATATAGTTAACTTATGGTTGCGGTGGCCATTTTGAAAAATCTCGTCTGCCGGCTGAAAGCCATGTTTGTTTAAAGTCCACCTCGGTGATTTATGAAGGTTAGGATCTTAGTAACTCATCAATAATAAAATCAACAATAAAAAATTCCGGCCATCCAATTGTAAGCAGGGTCCTATGACAGAGCCAGGACTATGTGTGACTGGGGTGTAAGTCAGCCAGATATGCCGGTTGGTTGTCTTTTAGGGTTGGGAAAGTTATTGCGCATATTTTTTAATAAATGCGTAATTTTACACCAATGTAATTGCTTTAGAATAGAATCTGGCATATTGTGAAAAAGTGAGTTACAATAATCTAACTTACTATTAACGAGTGCCACTGCAATTTGCTTGGAAAGATCTAAGGATTTTTTCGAATTCGACGCAGTTCACGGATATGATAGAAGCATGCCCTACATGTCTGGGATATGTGTTTTCGGAAATTCAGACTACTGTCAAATACCACACAAAGATTTCTGTGTCTTGACCTAGAATTAGGCATGGGAAATTATGCAAGATTTTTTCTCGCGGAAGTTTGGTCCCAATAAGAAGAATTTCTGTCTTGCTAGGATTAAGCTTCAGCATAGACCCTGTCATCCAGGCTGATACACCCATTAAACAACTTCTCAAGAGATTCCTTAGCGTTTGAAACTGATAGAAACATGTAAATTTGAGTATCATCGGCATAAAGATGGTGGTTTATGTCAAAACTAGATCTAATAGCGCTGGGTGGTGTAGTATATAAGGTAAAAAGCATATGAGAGTGTGACTTTATCTGACAGAGTGTCTTAAATTTTTACGGATTGGTGCCTATTTTGCAAATAAGGAGAAAACCAAATTTGAGCATGGCCAGATATTCAATAATTAGTAAGTCTATCTGTCAATGTAGCACGGTCAATGGTGTTAAAGGCGGCCGACAAGTCAAGCAGGGTCGGAGCCGTAACTTCACCCTTGTCCGTACTATCACTGATATCGTTATGTACTTTCAGTAGAGCCGATTCTGTAGGCTGATTGTAATGGATTAGATAGATGGTTAATAATTTTATATATGAGTTTGCAGCCGATTGGCTATTACCATTCCTAAGATTTTGGAAATGAAAGTTTGATACAGATCTGTCATTTTTCAGCTAGTTTTTAGGAAGATATTTTTTTAAAGTAGTGGTCTTACATGAGCTTTTTTGAAATTTTGAAAATGTCCAGTGTGCTGAATAACTCCCTGATTTATTTGTGCCGCGCGCTTGCGATGCGCAGCGCGTTAGCGAAACGCTGCATATTCGCTGCTTTTTGAAAAAATTATAACATGTTGTATAGTCGTCATAAACCCGCTAGCTCTTATCAAATCCTGACAAAACCTGTAAACGCACACCAACGCCTTGCTTTCATTTTTGTCACTCAAGGCGTGGGATGTGCGTCGTGTATGTCTGGGGTATAAGATTCAATAAAAACTTTAGCATTATTATACTTAGATATTGTCAGTCAGCATAGGGCCTATAGTAAGCCTAAAGTGCACTGCCTTCACATATAGTCGACTCACGACCCACACACTGAAAATTAATTATTTTTTGCTAGAGCGTCGGTCGTATATCAGCACTCATATACAGCATAATGTTAGATTTTATAGTTTATTTTATTCACCACAATAAGGAAAGTGACATTAATCTTTACCACTCTAGGGTGTATAAATACTGATAAACAGAGGAAACACCATTAATTTACTACGTGCTCCGTGCTGCGTGATGAGCGGTGAGGATTCAATGGCTGGAGATTCAAAGAAATGATGTAACAGCAGGATATGTCTTCATTGCAGTCGGAAATATTTATCAATTTCTGAACGGTATTCGGCAGTAAAAACATCCAAGATAAAACTAATCGGTCAGTCACGATTTTTCACAGAAAAACAAAGAAAAACATAAATGTTTTATGTCAAACAATAGCTCTAATAGGCATCACGACATTTATCCAAATCAGCGCAAACAATAAAGCCTAATTGACCCTTGTTATTTTATTTACCTTGTCACCCATTTAAAGTTGTGTCTCGCTGCCGCGACCCACATCTCCAAGTGGGTGATACTACTCATATAATTTGTTCAATTTGCGACCAGACATTTGCAAATCGTGATGTTTTAAGCACTTATTTCAATCCCAATAATTATCATTTAACCTGCTAATCAAACCGATTTAAAAAGACTATGATCGTGCTTATCGAGAAAAGTGTAATCTAATCATGCTTTCTCGTTTCAGTTGAATTATGTACATTACAGTGAAGTTTTAATTTAAAAAAACAAATATAAACAAGTTTTGAAAACAAAGTGTTTACTTGGTGTATTAACGACTTGTGTCATGTCAGCTTTGTATGTGATTTGAAAGAAGTCACGCACTTCATATCAATATAGAATCATATTCTACAGCCCGTTTAATCATACCAAGCACAGTGTGTGCTTTCGAAGCTGTTTTAATAACAAGATACAAGATACAAGATATTTATTTCTCCAAACCGTATGTACGGTACAGAGTGCCGAACAAATAGCAAATAATGGTTACAAATAAAAAAAATTAATGAGTATACATATCAAGTCAACATTTAATAAATTTAGCTAAATTAACAAGTGTAATTTTATTCTTTATGTTAAGTATGCATCCGAAATTGATAACATTTGGTCTCTTGTATATATTTGCGGGTAAAAACGTAATTCTTAATTATTTTAAGGCAGGACATTCCAAACAAAAGTGGAATTCGTCCCCTAGTTGACCACTATTACACATTTTACATACCCTTTCATTTCTTGGAATCCTTGTATAACCACCTGTTTCCAGGGGTAATTCATGGTTTACAGTACGAAAATTTGCATACAATGTATTTCAATGAATCAGGCAAATCTATCAAATAGTTTTCGAACATAAATTCGGTCTTAAATAATCTATAATTATAACATTTGACACCTATATCAACATCACTTCTCCATTTCTGTATATACTGGTCTGATAGTCTTTGCGTAATATTTACTTTGCGCCAGGTACTTTCACTCATCTCTTGTCTTATCCATATATTACAAAACCCAGTATCATTCAAAAGCTTCTCTATATACAACAACCAAGGTGAAGAAAAGTGTTCTTGGTGATGAAGGTGATACAAAAACTTATAAAATTTGCAATTTAATTTGGAACTAAGAGGATCTAATAATTTATTCCAGGACCTCAACATTCGAATTTTCATTTCTAAAATGATCGGACCTCTGCCCAATTCTCCCAGTATCATACAGGTTGGGGTTGAGGTTTTTAGATGTAGAACATATTTACAATAACGTATATACAACTTTTCTATCACATCAATATTTTCATTTCCCCATGCTTCACATCCGTATAGCAATATTGGGGTTACTATACTATCAAATAAATTTAATTGTATGTCTATTGACAAGTTTAAAACTCTTGATCTTTTTTAAAATAGAAAACATGGCTCTCAGTGCACGAGTAGTTATATCTTTCATACATTCTACATTTTTTCCATTAAAACTAAAAACAATACCGAGGTACTTAAAGTTCTGGACTATTTCCACTTTTTTATTTGCGTGGTAAAAAGTGTTTCTATGTTTAAATTTACGCTTAGAAAATATTATAATTTTTGTTTTGTTTTTGTTAACAGTTAAATGCCACTTTTCACAAAAGAGAGATAAACTATGTAAAGATATCTGTAAATTTTCGGGTGAATCAGCTAAAATTAGTGTCATCGGCATAGAGTAACACAAGTAACTTGAGTACATTTTCGGTATTAAACATTTTGTCAACTTCAAGTGGCACACTTCCATTTGTACTAAGATAATTTTCTAAATCGTCTACATAAATAGAAAAGAGCAAGGGTGACAAATTTTCACCCTGCCGTACACCAACATTGCTTACAAAGAAATCAGACAACTTCCCTTCTGATGCAACACAAGATTTTATATTTTGATACATATTATATACGATATCAAATATTTTGCCTGTAATTCCCTTTTTTAATAACTTGTACCACAGTCCTTTGTGCCATACAGTATCAAAGGCTTAGGAATAGTCAATGAAAGCACAATACAATTTTTTGTTGTTATTGATATAAAGGTCTGCTAAATTTTTCAATAAAAATATATGGTCTATGACACTATGGTCTTTTCTAAAGCCTGCTTGATTATAGTGAATGTCTACCACCGACGTTAATCGGTTGTTTACTATGGTGGTAAACACTTTTCTCAGACAGCTTAATAGCGTGATGCCCCTATAATTACTTGGATCTGTGTTATCTCCTTTATTTTTTAATATGGGCACGATTTTTCCAATCGCCCAGGTATCAGGTACATGACCAGAAGTCAAAATGTCATTAAACAAAACAACATATTTCGATAACATAATATTCAAAGTACTTTTAAGGCATTCATTTAAAATCATATCTATGCCACATGCTTTATTCGATTTTAAACCTTTTATAACATGACTAATTTCTTCTTCCGTTATTCTACTATTGAGAAAAGTATCTATTTCACTCTCCGTCTGGTTCAATTCACCTTTATTATCTACGTCATCATCATTTACTATGTTATTTATATCCTTAAAATGTTTGAACAATGAATCTAATGAAGCTGAGCATTTTGATTTTTTCGTATTTTAAGCATTGAATAATTTCCAATATTCTTAAGGGTTAGTAGACTTGAAATTTCTAATCTCTTCTATTTAACTCTTTTTTGCTTTATTGCGTGATATTTTAATTGATTTTTATATACAGTATTTGCTCTCCTCATTTCGATCAGATGTTGATTACTTTTAGTGTGTTTATACCTATTTTTCTTTCTTGTATATAGCCATCGTTTCTGCCTACAATCAGAGTCAAACCAATCCTTACTGGATACTGGTATCGCTCTATGATTGTTTTCATGATCAGTTTTAGAACAAATCATACAAGTTGTCTTAAATGTACAATAAGCAGCTTTAGTAAAAGCGTTGGACAATGTTAAGCAAAAAATATTTACATTGATTTCCCCTTCTTGTAGGGATTGTAAAGCACGGTCAACGTGTGACATATCGAGAGATTGAACAAACTCATTGGCTTTGGATGTGAGGCTAAACATCCCACACCCTCAATATGAGTTTTAATGGGCGTGTTTTCATCATTTCCACTACAATTTATACATAAACTTATTTGCGTTTTTATCACACAATGAATATCGGAAAACAAATAATCAAAATCTAGTACATTGAATTCAGTATTATCACATAGTATTTCAGGTGATACTATTACATAATCAATTACACTTTTTGAATCTTTAAAAGTTGCTTTCCCAATATTACGATCTGAACCTACTCTGCCGTTCATGACATATAGATCATTGTTACTACACACATCAAGTAATTTTTTACCATAATCGTTAAACTTAGTATCCACTGAAGACCTGCTTTGAAAACGTGGTTCTTGACATTGCATTTCGTCATTATCATCATCAACATCTAAGTATTTGTTAACATCTAAATTATGTACATGTGATTGATGTTCAACATGACTTCCTATGTGAGCATTGAAATCACCTGCGATGACTATGTATGAAGGATTTGTATTGAGCCGGACCAGGTCATCTTCTAACTCAATAAAAATATCAGGGTTTGAATAACGAGTGGTTGCTGGCGGCAAATATATATTTCAAAAAATTATATGGCGATTTGAATCACACACATTTTTTTGTGAAAACCACAATACTAGTTTACTTTTTGTGTCGTGTATCTTTAAGTAATTGAGCCATTTCTTTTTTATACAAGTAGCTAGGCCCCCAGATCTCCGCTGTGATACATCTCGTCTGTGTTTATAATAGTTTACAAATCCTAATTTGTTAAAATATTCATGAATCATGTCGTTGCCCAAATTATCACATTCGGTTGCTTGTAGGCCACATACATTTAAGGAAAGCAGCCTAAAATAATTTTGTGTCTTTTTTATTGTTCTGTTTTTTCTACCATCTGCTCGGCTGCGTCCCTATGTCTGATTGCCCATCACGGGGCTTGCACCGTTGGAGAAACGGCAACTGTGAGTATGGTTGATAGCAGTTCTAGTGCTGTCTTCAATCATAACAACGCTTGGAGGTGTGTTATGTTGGCATAGCATTGAGTTTCCCTCATTCACACTTGGTGGAGTACTACTGATACATTGTTCTTTTGGATTTCTGTCATCAGACAATGGCGGATCACCTGCCTTGTGTTTTCCTACAGTTGATGGGGGATTTGTTTCAAACTGGTTCAACAGGGATGCTGTCATACACGAGATGACCTCGCCCTTTCCTAGGGTACTGACAGACAGACAGACAGACAGACAGATATTTTATTGACAGAAAAGAAAAGTCATTACAGACTTATTTGTCATAGAAATGAAAGAGATATATGTACATGTATATACAAGATTGTTAGTTTGTTAAAGTCATATGATAATATACATGGTATGACATACACAGCTAAAATCATGTTAAGTGGACCCCACTTTGGTGTGTTGCTGAAAATAGCCTCTTGATAGGTTGTCCCCCGCTGGACGAAAGTGTTGTCCAAGTATCCACGTACAATCTTGATATTTTTTGCACAGTACTTTTTCATGAACATGTTGGTCTTGTTAGCTGCGTTATTGTTGTTACTAACTGCATTTTCTTTGCCTCGTCTTGGAGGAATGGAGCACACACCAACTGTCGCATTTGGAAATAATTCTTCAATAATCTGGATTGCATTTGGTGCATTGACCATAAGCTCCAAGCGATCACCATTGTGCTTAGTAACATCATTTGTTCCCAGCTGCATTATCACAGAGGTGACATGTATCAGATCTGATTTTTTGGCCAACTCAGCTAGTTTATTTACAGAGATAAATGATGCCCCTGATTCAGCTATTACCAGCACACTGGAAGGATTATCAATATCTTTCATATTAGAATCACCTAATACAATTGTGTCTATCTTACAGTCAGCTTCAACACTGGTAATCTGTATTGTGCTATGAGGTGTGTTTTGGGGATGAGTAGATGTAGATTGTCTTGCCTCTTTATTAACATTTTTTCCGTGTTTGTCTGTCATTAAAGCAGATTCTGGCAGCTTATTATCATCTTTTATATGTCATTAGGTGTGCTTGGTTCTTTGACATCGTTTGTTCCAGATCTATCTATTTCATGTGTGTCATGGCTGGACCTAGCTCTAGAGTCTCTAATCTCTTTTCTTGCATCACAGTCTGCCATGACGTGTCCTGATTGAGCAGAGTAATTACACGTTATCTCATTTTGGCAGTCTTGTCTCATGTGAGAGACACTTCCACATCTGAAACACCTCTTTCTAGTGTCTGGCGTCCCTGGACAGCAGTAGGATGGATGTCCTGTCAATCCACAACGTGCACATTTAGATTGGTTGTGGAAGAGCTTCATAGGGAATCTGCCAATGATGATATCATCTGGCAAATCTCGCTTCACATCCTCTAAAGCTACATATCTTTTGCCGTTTTCCAGTCCTGACGATTTATGTCCTCTCACGTAGCCTCGTCTACGTGATCCTGAGTACTTGCGTCATTTGCGTCATCCTGAGTTTTGCGTCATTTTTCACTCCAATGTCTTTTGTCGGTACGCTGTAAAAAATGAATATCCAAGCAATATTGAAAATTGGGGACATGTGACTTTCGACTAATATATATAACCTTACATTTTGCAGGGTTAAATTTCATTTTTCATTTAAGACTCCATGCTAACAAAGAATCATGATAATTTTGTAACAATATAGGCCTAGAGTAAAAAGGTTTTGCTGACATCAAAAGTACAAGGCACATCGTTATGACGTCGACTGATGTTCAAACCCCCATATTGTCAAAATTATTGCAGTATTGCTTAGATATCTATTTTGCTCAAATTTACATTATCACATGTAACGTTGATTGTGATTACCCTGAAAACCTATTGTGAGTTGAATAACGCTTACGTAGTATGTGGTCTACTAGACCCCATTAGGCTTTTAACCAGTAGTCAGCCTTTTGTGAAGAGACGTCAAAATCATTGCCGCTTATCCATATTTTAAATTGTGCGCTTCTAGCGTTACCGTCACTCCTTTACTTAACTACTTTTGAATTCCGACTAATAGATGTAGTTCCATTTATAACTCCATGCTAACGAATAATCAAGATCTTTTTGTAACAATATACAGTCAAAAGGTATTGCTGGTATCAAAAACTACAGGGCACATCGTTGTGACGTTAATTGATGTTCAAACCCCTATATTGGCAAAATTATTGCAGTATTGCTTACATATCTATTTCGCTCAAAACTGCTTTATCACACGTAATTGTGATTACCTGAAAAACTTTATCCAGTAGGCCTAGTCAGTCTCTTGTCATCATTGTCGGCTATTCATAATTTAAAATGTGCGTTTCTAGCATTACCGGCACTCATTTACTTAACCACCTCTGACTTAAACTGGTTAATGTTATTAAACCTGTATCGATCAAGCCATTGTCTCCACTAGACGGAAACTATTGTATGAGTTGATATAGGAGCGTCATCGCAGTATCCCGCTGCAGCGATAAGAACATATTTAAGTATGGGATACCAGACACGTGAAAATAATCTGTCAGCTGTATTTATATAAGACAAGCTGCCACTGGAAGTTGACTAGCATCTAATGGACGAAGGTCAAGGGATTGTTACCACTCTGACAGCCCTCAAATCAAAGTGACAAAGGTCATGTAGGTTAAAGGTATCCACAGTGAAAAAATGATATGTTCTAGTTGTGTTACTCTACATAATAAAACAGTCTAAATTTGATTTTGTTAGTTTTAAACATGTTTAAACCCATTTTTTTATATGACATATTTCTATTTCTCGCTCAATGTGCATAGCAATTGTGTAAATATAGGCGTTTCTGTGATGAACGTCATAGATTTCGTCACATTATATTCACACAAACGTTCATTTATTGTAACATTTAAAGTATCAGGTCACATATACACATCATTTTCAATAATAATTTGATGCACTGAGAATATTTCTTCCCATGATAACCCAATTTGAAACATTCCCATAATGTAAGGTTGATTTTAGCTTCTCATATATGGGACAGTATAAAAATGATTAGGCTTATATTCTGTATAAAAATAGGCAAAGCTATATATTACAATTTAAATTATTTAGAATCTGGAGTGTTTAAAACGTCACAGTGATCAGGGTGCCTCCATGAGTGAACACTAACTACGCCGTATTCACCAATCACACAGACATTGGTAAAGTGTATACTGGTGTCAACCCTTTATATTCACTCCTGAGACTTATTGCGATTTTTACAAAATGAAAACATTGTTCATAGCAATTCACTTGCCACTTCAAGATATTTTTTCAATATAACCTAACTACTATTAGTATCTTATAGTTCTGTGTTTGTCATTCTGTGGATATATTAGTACTAGGATATTCCCAAAAGTTGAGGTAAGCAAGAAATATAGTATGAGGAAATGCGTTCAAAAGAAAAGTATTTACAGTAGAATACAGCGGAAATGAAATGTTCTGTCGTGGCCACAGGTCTGTCCACAGCTTTGATAATGTATCGCATTGTTAAATAATGCCTTTCTATTTAGATCGATTAAGTGATTTTATTTATTATTAACACATGTAAAAGTTACATATATTGGAACAGTATATGCTAATATCTTGTATTTATATTAAACTTAGCGAATTGATCATGCAGCTCTCAAACACGAGACGTTGACCCAATGCTGGGCTAATGTTTGCCCACCGTCTACGACGCTGAGCCAACATTAGCCCAGTATTGGGTTACTGTGTCGTGTTTGGCGCCACGCTGAAAGTGGGCCTGCGTCACAGACGGCGGGCCAACATTAAACCAGCTGTGGTTTAATGCATCGTGCCCGTACCACCATAATGCAGGTACTGGCAGCATGAAGTACCGACTAGGACTGAATGGATACTGGCCAGCACCGGCGATGCTGGCTCAACATTTAACAAACATTGGGTCTGTGTCGGCTTGTAATGGATGACAGCAGTAAGCAATACCAGACCAGCTGCTATTCCCAGCAAACACAAAACATTTGTAGAACATCTGTACAACGTCGGCCCAACGTCTTCGTCGCTGGTCCAACAATGTACAAATGTTATACAAATGTTTTGCGTTTACTGGGTTGACCACAGCCCAGCAAGCACAAGGCGTTGAACCAGTGCTGGTGTGATGCTGGGCCAGCTTCGCAGACGGTGGGCCAGCATTGGACCAGCATTGGGTCAACGTCGTGTTTGTTGGGAGTGTTGACAAAGCGTTTCGCACCCAAAACGGAATAATGAATTTGGCTTAATTCATAGTCTCTATTGTCCACAGGAGCCATTTAATAACATTAATTACAAAAGCCATTGCCACTACATCTATTAGCTATCAACCTTTATGGTTATGCTGCTGGAGGGGAGATATCTTCAGTTTTTTGTTCACAAAAAACTAGACCCTTTCTGTTATATCTCCACTCTGTAAACAGAGGTGGAGACATGTTGCTTTACCTGTAACTGCTCAGTGCTGTTTGTGAGTCTCTGTCTTTGGTGTCCTATTCATTGCAGGTGGTCAAACACAAGACGTTGACCAAATGCTGGGCTAATGCTGGCCCACCGTCCACGACGCTGAACTAACATTAGCCCAGTATGGGGTGACCGTGGCGTGTTTGGCGCCACGCTGAATTTGGGCGAGCATCGCAGACGGCGGCCAACATTAACCCGGCTGTGGTTCAAAGCATCGTGCAGTACTGCCAGCATTAAGTACTGACTAGGGTTGAATGGATACTGGCCAGCACTGGCGACGCTGGCCCAACATTCAACAGACATTGGGTCGGTGTCGGCTTGTACTCGTCGCCGGCAGTATGCACTGCCAGACCCACAGCCCAGCAAACACGAGGCGTTGAACCAGTGCCAACCAGGGTGTGAAGATATTAAAACTGTTGCCCAACTGATTGAGCCTATAAAAGACGATTTAGTTACTGTACATGTAAAAAACATCAAAATACATAGTCTGTATACTGTCCACAGGAGCTTACAAAAGCCGTTGACACTACATGTATTAGCTATCATCCTCTATGGTTATGTTTTTGGAGGGAGACATCTCCAGTTTTTTTGTTTACAAAAAACTAGACTCTTCTAGCTCAACTCAGTCTTGATTTGATTTAAACAAACTTATTGTATGTATCAACAAACTGTTTGCACGTATTACGGTGTGTGTTTGAACAGTAGAAACTATATATTACAGTAGACCTCCCTATATAACACAGTGATTATAATCACTAGGTAGACCCCTATAACTCTCATTCCAGAAAATTTAATGTGCATTTCTCTTTCATTTTTTAGGGTTCGAAGGACAAACAAAAACGTTCAAAACGACTATTAATGTGCATATCCAGCAAACACGAGAAGTTTGACCAATATTGGTTCAATCGACGCTGGCCCAACATTGAACCAACGTTGGGTGAACGTCTCGTATTTGCTGCATAGGCCGAAGCCTTTACGCTTCATATGAATAAATTTTCACCTAAATAAAGTTGTGTCTCGAACCGCGACCCACAACCGCAAGTGGGTGAAAAAGACTCATATTTGTTTAATTTAGGAACAAACATTTGCAATGTTTGTACCTGTAGTCAATTCAATCCCAATAACTGTGATTCAAACTGCTAATAAAACAGTTTAAAAACGACTATGGTCGTTCTTAGCGCTTAAAGCGTTATCACTCAAAGGGTTAGCCCTTACAGTGCGGGATTCGACTTTAGACGTCAGAATCTGACGTCTGTAGACGTCAGATTCTGACGTCTAAAGTCGATCCCCGCACTGAGGAAATTACAATACTTATAATGGTCGTAGACCCTTTGCTGCATATGTATTCATATGAAGCAGAAGAACTTAGACACGTCATTGTAATTGCGCTTTAAGGGTTATTATCTCAGTCATAAGCAATATTCATTTTATTCTGACGAAATGAGGAAAACAATAATGTGAATTGACAGTGCAGATAAGTGGCTGCCGTAATTGCCTCCCTCTGGGCCGTCCATTAGCAATCACCTTCAGTTGGCGTATTGCTACCTGCTCTCCTAGAAAGTATAAATACATAAGCCGATTATGTTAACAGAATCCTTGCATGATTTATACAGTCTTGATAAGTAATGGAAGAATCGTGCAGAAGTGTGATAGCGTTGGTCTCTCTTTCAAGTTTATCAATATATTATTATTATTATTAGAATAACAGGGTGTGATATGATTTGATCAAACGACATAAGTTTTCATTCACGGTTAAGATGTGTCTCTTTTTATTTATACTTATCTTGATAATACGTTTTACATATTGTTTTGATCTTAGTGGTTGTTTTTTATTCCAGTTTTGGCGACATATCGTCACCTTGGATATAAAAGGGTGTATCTGCCACTTTGTAAACTGGGAAATACACTCTTTCATATCCAAGGGTCGATATGTGGGTAAACGCTAACCAGGTTTTGACAGGAAATAAACTCACCACAAATACTCACCTTTGTCTACAAATTATCTATTTTTCCCTGCTTGGAATTAAATATTCACGATTGCACAATATTTGTATTGAGTTGGAAAAGTTGCAACATCTACAATTCCATTGTCAGCAGCCCTGGAACTGTTACTGTTAGCCCCAAGACGTCCACTGCAAGCACTGTGAGCAATGTTTCTGCAGATATTCAAACTCTGTAAGTGCTCATCGTTAGATATTTCAAATGCCGTATGAACTGACTAAAAAGGTGAATGTAAATATATCTATATACTTTTACTCAAAAATACTCTGTTCAAATAATCATACATATATGTATGTTTCTCACTCTTTTGTCATTTAATTTCTGTTTGCGGTAACACGACAAGGGTGTCAGGTCAGTACAACGGACGTGTAATGTCGCTTAGATTTTTCACACCTCTGTAGACGCGTTGTAAATATTTATTGTTCGTTCTGGTCGTGTGCCGGGTGGACTCAAAGAATCAACTTAACATTTTTTTATCATTATTATGCAATCACATGTGTGTTGATATATTTGTAAAAAAAACACTCTTCAACAGCACTTCAATCGCATGCTCTGGTATATTATGTCATGTCACATTAGTGGTCCATAGTCGATCTACTATTGTCATGATATTTTTATTTCTTTGTATTTATGTCTCGTTAAACGTTTAATGTTTTTCCAATACTATCATTTATGCTCCCTCGTCAGTTATGTATCTTAAAAACGATTACTACATTATCATGATTATGTATAGCTTGTCTAAATATTGTAGAGTAACATCATGCTATTATGCTACCTGATGAAAATCTATTAACAAAGTATGGAGGTATGAATATAAATTCTTTAAATAATGTTCCAAATGTGGCTATAAATAAAAATGAGGAGAATGAAATTTCTTTGATAAAACATTCACCCTATGTAAATACTGATGAACTGATATCATTTTGTGTGGAAAAGGCAAAAAATTCACAATTCTTAGTCTGAATGTGCAATCTTTATATGCAAAGTTCGATCAAATTCAAATGTTATTAAGTCAACTAAAATCTAAACACGTGCAATTCAATGCAATATGTCTTCAAGAAACTTGGTTGACCGATAATTCTGATTTAACACTTTTCCAAATTCCAGGTTATACCCTTATATCACAAGGTGCAATTTGCAGCTCACATGCCGGCTTGGCAATTTATGTACAGAAACATCATCAAAATAAAGTATTGTCTTGCTATCAACACACGAAAATATGGGAAGGATTATTCATTGAAATAGAGAGTAAAGAATTTAAAAAGAAAGTTATAATAGGTAACATGTATAGACCGCCTCGAGAACGCAACGAAAATTATCAGCCTTTCCTAAACGAACTAAGTCCAGTCCTAACTGATTTAGAAAAATATAACGATGAAATAATATTAACAGGTGACCTCAACGTCAACCTCCTAAAAGTAAATCAAAGACCAATTATCCATGACGTCTTTGACATCATGATCTGATGATAACAAACAGTCTTTTTCCACACATAACTGTGCCTACACGATTATTGGAAAAAATGAGCTCCCTTATAGTGAATTTTTATTGTAAATTCACACCTAATGTATCAGATGTATCGGCCTGCATTTTAACCAGTGGCCTATCGGATCATTTCCCATATTGCATTTCAATAAACATAACGTGTCCAAAAACTCCGCGTATAAAGAGTGTCTATATCAATAATATGACAAATAAGAATATTAACAATTTCAAATTAGAAATTAAAAATGCTAATTTAACAAATCAAATAAGCATAGATCCACATACCGATCCTAATATAAATGATGGTGTAATAGAAGACGTTCTAATTGCTGCCAAACTTAAACATGTATCGCGTAAAAGGGTCAAATTTAATAAATTTAAACATAAAAAACAGAATGGATCACCAAAGGAATAATAAAATCTATAAAGCGACGAGATGAATTGTACAAAGAATTTAAGAAAACACCCACTGATTCAAGTAATTACGAAGTGGCCTATCGGATCATTTCCCATATTGCATTTCAATAAACATAACGTGTCCAAAAACTCCGCGTATAAAGAGTGTCTATATCAATAATATGACAAATAAGAATATTAACAATTTCAAATTAGAAATTAAAAATGCTAATTTAACAAATCAAATAAGCATAGATCCACATACCGATCCTAATATAAATGATGGTGTAATAGAAGACGCTCTAATTGCTGCCAAACTTAAACATGTATCGCGTAAAAGGGTCAAATTTAATAAATTTAAACATAAAAAACAGAATGGATCACCAAAGGAATAATAAAATCTATAAAGCGACGAGATGAATTGTACAAAGAATTTAAGAAAACACCCACTGATTCAAGTAATTACGAAGCTAGGGAAATAAATCTTCGCACATACAATGTTATAATAAAGAGAAGTATTTTCATTGCAAAGAAAACATATTATCATCATATTTTTCAAAAATATTCTTCGGACATAAAGAACACGTGGTCTATAATAAAAAACATATTGCACAAAAAGAAAAAAAGTAATTTATCACCTAATAAAATAAAAATGAAGAATACTTTAAACGAAAATATAGAAGTAATTGCAAATTCATTTAAGAAATATTTTTTAAATATCGGTCCTGATCTAGCATCAAATATAAAAGATCCAACTCCGAACTCATATACGAAGTTTCTAAAAAATCGTACTTCTCGTTTCTCCTTTGAACTCGTTGATGAAAATATTGTATCCAAAATTATTGATAATTTATCGACAAAAAATAGCTGTGGAATTGATGAACTATCAACCCATTTAATAAAATCCATCAAGTCGGAAATTTTAGGTTCTTTAACAATTACAATTAACCAGTCTCTTGTTACAGGAATATTTCCCAAAAAGCTAAAATAGCCAAGGTCACTCCTATCTTTAAAAACGGTGACTCTACAGTTATTGAAAATTATCGTCTTATTTCTCTTTTACCAGCGTTATCAAAAAGTTATTGAGAGCAGCGTTGAATGTTTTTAATTCCATCATGAATCGCATGTAACTAGGACATACTCCCATAACAGTGTACTTAGATCTATCTAAAGCATATGACACGCTAGAACACTCCGTTTTAATAAATAAACTTAGATATTACGGTATTCAAGGATGTGCCTTAGACCTGATAAAAAATACTTATCAAATAGACAACAATGTGTAGAAATAAATAATATTAAATTTTCTTTTAATAATTTATCAACAGGAGTCCCACAAGGCTCAATATTAGGTCCTCTTCTATTTATCATTTACATAAATGACTTCCCAAAAGCTAGCAACATATTTAATTATGTAATTTATGCCGACGATGCGACCTTGATTGCAAACTTATCTGATTTTAAACACCACGACTACCGTACATTAAACAATAACATGATAAATATTTAGCTACAGAAATTCAGTCACTGGTTAATGTCAAACAAGCTTACCTTAAATTTACAAAAATCAAAATATATGCTTTTTTACACACCACAAAAGCGCGTCAAAATACCAAAATTGACAATCAATAACACAAATATAGAATGTGTCGACGAATTTAATTACTTAGGACTTATGCTAAACAAGCATCTAAACTGGAAACAATATATAACTAAAATAGCAAATACAATCTCTAAAACCATAGGCATAATAAACAAATTAAAATATGAACTCCCTGAAAACACATTACTTGCCATATATAATTCTCTCATCCTTCCCCACCTAAATTATAGTATACTTGCTTGGGGATATGACTCGAAACGAATATATAAACTACAAAAGAAAGCTATTCGCATAATTTCAAAAATTAAGTTTAATTCACACTCAGATCCTATTTTCAAAAAAATTGAAATAGTGAAAATAGATGACATTCATTATCTGCAACAAAAAAAATTTTATTATAAATATTTAAATAATCTTCTTCCAAATTATTTTACTAATTTTAATTTTACAACGAATGCTACAGTCCACAGCTATTCAACACGAGGATGTGTTCTTGTATTGAGAAATATACTGTTTTGTGCCAGTTAGCAAATTGCTATACATGTGAACGAGCCCGAACATGAGTAATTTTTCGGGTAATTACATATTTGTCTTTAACGCACTATTCGATTTCCACCATTTGTTTTGCTGTTTTTTCAGTCCATAATGCCATTATAATCAGCTAAATACTATTTCAAGACAAGCAACATAATTATGAGGGACATACTGTTTTTTTTGTATTATATTTTTGTTGTCCTTACAGATATACATAACAACGTTCTTTGTCTTTATCTTGTTTATTTCGTATCATATAAAATACTATATCAGCTGTAAATCATTTATTTTCTTCTTCTTCTTCTTCTTCTTCTTCTTCTTCTTCTACACATCATTCCCCTTATGACCATCCCAGCAAAATGTTGCGATCCAATCAAAAATCCGATTATACAAAAAAACATCACACAAGAAACGTAAGGACATTCCATGTCATTTCCTTCGACTGGTAAACACGAGAAGTAGAACGCCAGACAAATAACCCAATATTGATTCAACATCTCGTTTCTTACTTAGAGACGGCATCTCTGGCCATCATAATCAGGAGCCCATCCCACTAAGAATCTTAAAATAAGGATTATCTTAACTTCCTCCTTTTTCCATTAGAAAAGTGAAGATAAATCTTAACTTTTCTAATGAAAATAAGAGAAAGTTAAGATAATCTAAATTTTAAAATTCTTAGTGGGATGGGCTTCAGGACCCGTATTCTCGTACAAGTTACGATATATCGTAGGCTTCGGATTGGTCGAGATGTCCATATCACATCGTGTCATTTGCGCTGATCATCTGTTTGAAAAAGGCAATTGTATGTGCTGGATTCAATAGCGTTTCTAGCATCAGCAATTATTTTCAATTTATGTTTACCTAATAACGATAATAACAATTAAAGATTCATTAATTTCAATGTTATTTTAAGCGACTTGTATGATAATTCTGGGTCGAAAGTAGGTGTGGTTTATGTCACAATAATTTGGTCTAAACCATGTTAAATATACAAAACAATGGATGGAAAAGATGAATTCCATGACTGAGGTTGATAGTTGGCAAAAGACACCGAGTTAAGATCTGTACTATAAAGATTTAGCAAAAAAACTAGATTTTGATGATGTGATGAACTGGTTTTGTCAACTGGTGTTACAATTAATTGATTGATTGTGTTGACCCGCAATTAAGCTGAGACATCAACGTGAACTGCTTCAACAAATTTAGCTGACCGCAGCGTGGAAGGCAGAAATAGATGACATGGCTGCATGAATTCTTAAACATGTTAAAACACACCACTACATTATTTTCTTTGACCGACCACTACATTCTAAGCCGGGAATGGAGAATTATTGTTGATCAAAAACCCTCGGAGTTCTACATTCTTAGCTGTGAAAAAAGCCTCGGCCTCCGGCCTCGACCATTTTCACAGCTAAGAACGTGGAGCTCCTCGGGCTTTATCCTATACTTACAGCATTGTAATTAGAATTCGATCTTGTGTCAGACCTAATCAAAATATCGGCAGAATCGTTTTTGGTGAGGCGTTGGTTTCTGTAATCTGATTTCTTATCTTACGTTTTAGTATATGTATTATCTGCCGTGAATTGTCAAGTTTTGTCTTTTCAAGTTTTAAAAAATAAAAAAATATATGAAAAAGTGGATTTAGCCTAATTAAAAAAAAAATAACTTGACAAAACCCCTTAGTGTTTGTAATTTGCAAATCTTCATTTAGATCTGCATCTGTACTATATAAATGGTAGTTGTGTTTATGGTAAAAAGGGTCGATGGCATTCTAATATGAACAGATATAGGCTGCCACATCATCTGAAAAAATACGTGAATCATAATTTCAAAACGCCTTGCCTACTTAAAATTTTACATGACCATTTTAGATATCATCAGCATTTTTTGTTATCTACAGTTTTTAATTTCAGGTGGCTGCATTTTTTTGACATCTTTATTTGCTTGAAGCAGTCATCGCTTTTCCATGGTAGAAGGTTCCATATCTAGCATATATTCTAACCATTAAATCGCTGAACTATGTTAATGTAAACCAAGAGATGAAAGGTTTATTTCTAATTTGAAATCTTTATCAATATCTCTGTTAACTCTTTATGCTTCAATTGAATATATATGTTATGGGTATACGGTCATTATAAATATTGTATTCTTTAGCGCGGGGATCTAGAATCGGACGTCTATAGACGTCAGATTCTGATGTTTAAAGTGGGTCTATGCACTTCAATGGTTAATATACATGTTGTCATATATTATGAGTCCATGCGAGACTGAGATCTGGATCTCAAAGTACAAACAAAACCAGCTATATATTCTAAACACGGAATCTGTCAAGAAATAGGAAAAAAGCAGTTATAATTCCTTCAATAGCTTGATAATTAAAATTGAACACTATCTAATTTCTCGAAAAAAATCCATCCAACAAGCTTAAAAGAAAAACTCAGGATGATCAAAATACGAATGGTGTTAAATCTATTTATTTCTATTCATTTTCTAGTGACAATCTGTCATGCTGTGATGGCCATAATGCAGTATGTATATAGGCCCTACATCTGGTGACTCATTACAAGGTCGTTTGTATTAATGACATAATAAATGATCATGATGATAGTTATCTGTTTTTATGGACAAAAAGTATACTTTCTACATCCATTGGGCAATGTTTTTGCAAATACAAAAGTCCTTGAAATTTTAATGTTGGTCTACACTGACAATCTCATCTTCGATGTTTTTTCTATTGACGCCGGTGATACCAACAGGTTGTCAAATATAATAGGCGTAGTAATGATAAGCATAAACTAAGCATAATCCCAGCAAACGCTCAACATTTATATAACAATTTATACAATGTTGGACCAACGTCGAATACGTTGGGACGACGTTGTCTTAAGGCTACACTCATTTCCCCTGTTTCGTTTAACAACATGTTTAACACAGCAGCGCAGTTTAGCAACATGTTTAACACAGCAGCGCACATGTTGATGTCTGGAAAGAAGATCCTGAATTAGATGTAAGCTTAATTAGGCCTACCAACACACGTTTAATTAGGCCTACCAACACACGTCTACCTCTAACAGTATTGCTAGTCTATCCGTTCAAACTATTGTTTTTTTTAACTTTCAGTTTTGAGCAAAAAAGTGCAGCACTTATTCTCCCCCAGTTTTCATTCGGCTTGAAATTTGACCTCAATAATTCTAGGGTATAGTCCAGTTGCCGTCCAGAAAACCTAGAAATTGTGAGAAGTGTAAGTTTTTTCGATTGATTCATGTTCCCAATGGGTTTATGAACAAATTCAGCTTTGTTGCCCAGACGGCAACTTTGGGCAACTTTTTTAATTAGCGTAATAAACATAATTAGCATAATTAGCAATGGGGAGTAATGCCAAATGTTAATTTTGAACCAATGGACGTACACAAATCTCCAATACCACATTTCAATATAATTCAGACTAAAGGAATACATTTCTGACATTAATGGTAATAAAGAGATCCAGGTCAAAGGGAATGATTATGATGCAAATCAAACTAAATTGACCAATAATATGAAATGGACAGTGCCCAGGACGCCCACGATCTAATCAGTGTAAAAAAGTAACGCTAGTCATAAATAAATTGCAATTTAATCTGAAGTTAGATTCACAGAATTGAGTGTATGCCTAAATATATACATATCTCTAGGAGTTTTCCTTTAGGCGGGTAGGCCTAGTAGTTACGTTATATATTGATATAGATTATTAAAGTAAGTATTGTGTTAGCAAACACCAGAATACCAATTATATTCTTCTTGTAGCTCATTATTTATAGGCTATGTAGACATAGGCCAACGATTGTTATACTTCACACATTAAAACAGTTGGGTTCTTTTGCTTCACTTTTACAATAAAACCCTTATATCTATGCAGCTGCTGTACCTGAAAACTCACCCTTGAATACCCCTAAACCTGCTATAGTCTAATTTTGTCTAGGTAGGTCAAAATTGGCTCTTCTGTGAGTATCAATTCTAGGGTAATTAGCCATATGCCTATCGCTGAGTCATTCACAGGTCCGTATACAAACTAAGACAGGGGGGGGGGGGGGGGGTACAAAACGACCATCCCTAAATGTAATATGGGGGCTGGGGGCATCCCGCATACGTAAATAAACAGCGCATTATACTTGCTGGCAAAACAAAGAGGTTCGTGTCATGGGCCACACAAATTAAAGGCTGATGGAGGTCCACATAATTATCACCACATGACAACGGCCCTGTTTCAATAAAAACAGTGAAATAATCATTTTGCCCAAAAAAGTTATACATACAATTAACACATGCTACCTGGGTGTTATTGACAAGGTGTGAACAACACAGATATAACAAACCATTGAAACATACTCTAACATCCTAACACTTCATGTACGATAAGCTTATATATACAAAAAATCTAACAGTTCATTGTTTTCTATCCGCCCGACTTCGGACTCGCCCTCCTCCTCTTCCTCCTCAACATGAATTTCCTCTGATTCTTTGCAACAATCATCTAAGACTGAATGAAATGAATGGGAGTTTGTACACATATAGGCTAAACTGGGCCAAGGAAACCTCCTGACAATGGTGAAATGAATGAAATGACGCTGCCCTCCAGACACAGGATTCAAAAATCGAGCCCTGGCAGTCTGAGGCCAAGCACGATACCACTCGGTCGCGGAGGCTCTCCACAATATCTAAGACTGATGACACCAAGAAGCTTAGGAAGTAAATTTCATCACTTGCGAACCTTCTGCAATCTGCCAGCCAAAGTTGGCGATCTCTTGAGTTGCTTTTGATTTGTGACACTTACGGAGCGAGAGCCTTCCACATTTGGAGACGAGCGCGACGATTATGGAGATCCAGGTTGATATTCGTAGGGGGGGGGGGGGGGCAGGGAATTCAGTGTAGGAGGTTTTTTGCGATGGATGTTGTACCGGTGCAGTTGACAATATATTCTCTGAGTAGACTGATAAGAAAAATATCTGACCTATATCCATCAAGTCACTTTCTGTGACATCATGTTCCCCCAGTCCCTCATCTAGTGCAGGAATATTGAGGTTTTTTAATGCTGGGACCTTGCCCTTCCCACATGGGAAAGAAACCGTGTCGCACTGTGACATACCTTGGCATTTCCTCTCAGCGCAATGACAGCATGGTGTTAATATCAAGCACTGATCTGTCCCACTGCCTCACATTTTTCACCAAATTTCAACTTGTAGCTTACCAAGGTTATTTCAGTCTCATTGTGATGTACAAGACAGTTTTCTTTTCCCACCATGCTGATGTTGTGTCCATGACTGAAACTGCAGAGAAGTTGATTCAGCTGGCGCTTGTTGGCTGTGGTTTATTGCATCGCGATTTAGAAGTCAGTTTATATATATTGCAGCACCCTCACCAGCTCTTCTCTGACACTTATGATCTTTGGCACTTAATTCTTCATATGCCTATCGAGCAAAGATGATAAGATAATTGCACCTTGGTACTTTTCACCACTTGTGAGGCATGCCTTACAACTGTCTGCAATGTCTGCCACTATTCCTGACGTTCGCCATACATGTAATCAACAAAGTGCTTGATGTGATCAACGAGCAACACATTTGGTTTTGGGACATTTTCGCTATCACTTGCCAAACGCTTCGTCAGTACAGACCTGTCACCCTTTAGCAGATATCCTAATGAAATGAATCTGGCTTTATGCCCTTCTGTGCACATACAGGCTAAATTGGGCCAGGAGAACCTCCCGAGGATGGTGAGATGAGTGAGGTGACACTGCCCTCCAGACACGGGATTCGAAATTCAAACCCTGGAGGTCTGAGGCCGAGCACGCTACCTATCGGTCACGGAGGTCCCCCACAATACTGAGATTCACAAGTGGATGAGGAAGAAACATTTTTGTTGTTTTTTCAAACCGCCGAGACCGGGAAACGAACAACCGAACACTAGCGTGAAAGGCAGCGGTGCTAACCACTACCCTAGGGCCGCCGCCCAGCAGATTTACAAATTCATCGACCAAAGAATGTTGTACAGGGGAAAGCTCGTACTGAAACACTGGAAGGAGTTGAATGTTTCGCTGCTGCGCAATGATGAGAAAACGTGCATACAAAGCCTCATACACAAAGTTACTCGTTTTGTGTGCCTATATCAACTATGCATACAGTTACATCACGTGATGTCTGACGACCTTGACATATTCTGTTTAATCGTGACCTGTAACTAAAATAATCAATCTTGAAACCCTGAAACACTGGACCGACAAGACCACAATACAGCAAACTCTCGCATTTGTTGTTTAAATATAAATTTGATAAAATTATACATGGTATATGGCATTGACCTTGACCTTTAGTCGTCACCCATTGTTTAAAAAATATGTAACAGTCGCCTATATCTCAACTTGACCGCGATATTCACCAGATACACCAGTGGTGCAGACTGGGACACTGTAGCTAGAACGGTTTCTTAGAGCGGTCTTTATATATTGATTGGAAATAAGGCAAGCGTGACCTTTGACCTGTACGATCTGCAAAAATAGGTCAAGGTCACCCATGTTCGAATTTCAGCGAGATATTCGCCAGATACAAATGTGACCACTGCAGCTGAAACAGTTATTAATATATCGATTAGCCAAGGCTAATGATGAATGAACGGCACGACGGACGGACGGCCGGACGGACAGACGAAAAAAACTATTATCAGCGAGGCAGAGGATAAATATAAGATCAGAAGTGATTTGTTTTGATCTGACCTAAACATAAATTTGATATTGGCCATTTTTTCTGCAGCCACAGGTTCAAAAGTAACATTTTATCTTGGATCATAATGAAGATTAAGCTGATTATGCTAATTATTTTAATTATGCTAATAAAAAAAGTTGCCCAAAGTTGCCACTTGGGCAACAAACCTAAATTTGTCCAGTGACATCATGATAATATGAATCAGTCGAAACATCTTACACTTCTCATAATTTCTAGGTCCCCATTGAACATATGAGCGCAGCAACTGGACTAGTACCAGGACATTATGCTATGACTTTTCTAAGCGATCCAACCAATACTATGTGAGTGCCGCGGGGTTTATTTCGACACAATTCCAATTGAACTAACATTAGCAAATTGGCTGAAATAAAAACAGCAATATCTCGAAAACCGTGCGTCTGAGGCTACACAGAAGTGCAATTTGGGCTCTCTGGGTATACAAATCATATATTGGAGACTACCTCGGGGCGGTACAATAAAATCTCCTATTGTCGTCCGCTTTCCGAACCCTTGGGGAATTTCCAAGGAAGACGGTGCGTCTGGGGCAGAAAAGTAGTGAAATTTAGACCCGGAGGGTTAAATTCCTATTCATTAGCCTCTTTCCAAGCAGAATTCAAAATGGCAGATAAGAAATGAAAGAAACTGTTGCGTCAACAAGTCTGCTATAATCAGGTAAAATCCCCTATTATCGCCCAGTCAGGCTCTGCATTCCAACTGTCCAAACTCACTTCATGTTGCTTCAGCAACAGGCAATCCAGTTCACGTTTGTGTGTGAGGAGAGTGCCGGCCTACTCGTCTCCAATAGGGCCATCACGACTAGAGTGCCAGAGCAACAGGAGGCATTTAGCTGCGTATAATTATTAATTTAATGTAAACTCTCGTTTTTTAACGCGGTTAACAACAGTTGAGGACGTTGTATACAGGAAACCCTTATACCAATGAACACGCAGGAATGTAAAGCTATTGATTGTACGGGTCCCCCGACACTGTGGTGGCAATAGAGCAGCCTATGTATTTGGTGGGATTTCGATTGGCCTGTAATGTATTGAAGTAGCAGGATGCCAGGCTTTTAAGGTAATGGCTGCTGCAAATGAATGTAAACATTTACCATATATATCACCCAAGCTAATTAGGTGAGAGAATAAAGACGGAGATCGATCGATTGATTAAGGATGGTAAGCCTCGCCCTCTTCATAGCAGGCTACACACTCTACATGAGACAATATAATCCTGCCCCTAAACAAAGTCTAAATGCAAGAGATAAATCCTTATGCACGATAACTCTCACAACGCTGGATTCTGTTCTGCAAAACCAAAAGACTGCACTGTTTTTTTTTGGCTTTGCACCGCAGTATTGTCTTGGCCTCCCATACTAGATTTCGGAGTCAAGGTATATACGCATAAACATAATTATGATAAACCATATTAAAAACCATTACCCTTAACCATTTCAGCTCTTAATTTACCATTGCCATCTCCATCCACTACAAGCCGCGAATTGCTGTCGCAATTCTCGACTTGTAGTGGATGAAAATGATTTGATGTGGGTGACAAATTAAAGAAGATTGTCATGCATTGGTAAACCAGTTTCATGGAAATATTAATTCTAAAACTCCTAGTTATAGGAAAACCAGTTTCATGGAAATATTAATTCTAAAACCCCTAGTTATAGGAAAACCAGGTCTGTTTCAGGGATTTAAAATGATGCTTGAATGTATCGTGAGGGCTTAAAGGGTTAAGGTAGGCCCCTATATACAAATTATAAACTCTTACCCCGCAAAGTGAATTTATTCAAATTTTCACCCACTTGAAGTTGTGGGTCACGGTATCACATGGGTGAAAATTTGACTAATTTGTTTAATTTGAGTGCAAACATTTGTAAATCGTGAAGTTTAGACGCTCATTTTATTGCCAATAACATTAATTTTACCATATGGTAATAATTTTATAACGACCAGGCCTATAGTCGTGATTAGCGCTTATCGCTGATCAACGCATTTTGTTCGTATCCCAAGAAAATGCCAAAAACTCGTCTGTTTATAGACCCTGGCTGAAAGTCGAAACCATCCCCCCCCCCCTGTGTATTTTTGTAGACAATATTTAAATAAATTGTTGGACCAGCACTTCCTATAACTCGGTCGGAACTCAACCCAAGTACACATGGTGACATCGGTTGGTGTTTGGTACCATAGGGGAGTTCTCCCATGGTCATGGTGACCTTGTCCATGCATATAAAATCTGCATCCCGTCTAATTGAATACGTGTTGCAAAACGGACGACATTCCTCTCGGAGCATATCAAGTTGCCTACCCAGCAAGCATAAGAGAAGTTCGACTAACCATGAAGTGATGCTGGTCCAACGTCTGCGATGCTTGTCCAACATCATTTATTCATCGTTGGGTGTTTGTTGACCAGATTGCAGCCCAGTAAACACAAGGTAAGGCGTTGACCTAATGTTCCGTGCTCGCTAGGAGTGACCCATGCCAGCAAACACGTACGACATGTTGACCCAATGTCGATTTATTGCTAGCCCGCCGTCTGCGACGTCGGGCCAGCATTAATTCAACATTGATGAGCGTCTCGTGTTTTCGGAGAGGGATTCATACAGGACACGGACCACTGTAGCCTGTAATGGGCTGACCTCCGTCCGCTAGGCTTCCTGTTTCGGTTAGCGCGGTCTTTTCTGTCCCAATCACATACCTGCGTTTGACAGGTGGTTTATGTCCATCTACAGGAGATGACCACTTGGCCATGACCACTGGTGACCCGACCTAATAAACCTTGGTAGATGTCAGATGCACCTGACCTGCGGAGTCAAGTACAATCAACGTGATATGTAGGTCAAGAACTAATCTCGTGTACGCAGGTTGTGATTGGCCAGCCTCGTTTAGGCTCTGTTTGGAAGCTGGTTGAGATTCAAGTTTTCGCAACAGTCACAATTACGGACCGGAAATAGGTAGAAAAATCAGATTATAAAGGGGGAAGCTCAGCTGGCTAATGGATGCCAGTTTCTAGCCTTCAGCCAGCCTTACCAAGCTTTATCTTTATGTTTTGCATACTCGTTTGCAAAAGCAAAATCAGCGATATTTTTACTAAATAATGGTGAACAATAAAATTTTAGTGCCATTTGATTTTAACTCTAAGATTGTCGTATTCTCTAAAATTAATTTAATACAAAACAAGCGATAATAATAACGATTTAGTTATCCTGTATCAGGAGTCCAGGCCTCATTAAGATGTATTTGAAGGGGACTTTAGGCTTACTTGTTAGTGATTTGAACACACATCGTCATACAACGTCCAATAGGCCTACCACAATAACAATTAATACAAACTGCCCGCATTACCAGATTATCATGGCCAGATGACTGTAACTGTCCAAATTACCATGGCCAGATGACTGTGACTGTCCACATTACCATGGCCAGATGACTGTGACTGTCCACATTACCATGGCCAGATGACTGTAACTGTCCACATTACCCCTGGCCAGATGACTGTAACTGTCCAGATTACCATGGCCAGATGACTGTAGTTGTCCACATTACCATGGCCAGATGACTGTACCTGTCCACATTACCATGACCAGATGACTCCAGATGACTGTAGCTGTCCACATTACCATGGCCAGATGACTGTAACTGTCCACATTACCATGGCCAGATGACTGTAACTGTCCACATTACCATGGCCAGGGGCATCTTGCACCAGTGTGTGGTACGAGGACTAGAGCGGCTGTTTTGGTGTGCCTGGATTTTATACGTCTGTGGTAGTGTGAAAATTTGGGTTGAACCATGTTAGACGTAGGCCCACGTTCAACGTCTGAACGCCCCAAAACCTATACGCCACCTCCCGAGGTGGTTTAGCCAGCTAAAGTTAGGGCGTAGGTGAGCACATTTGACATGTAGTAAACTGCAAAATATGAATTCGCCGTATAAACACTGATAAACTCATTAAATTGGTTAAAATTCACGCCCGTTGTCAGCCCTGACTTGCATGTCAAATTGTCTAACTTTTGAAATACTCGCTACAATTTCACGAAATTTGCTGGGTATTTGCTGAGTATAGCTGGCGGTGGTTAGAAAATAATGATTGTAACTTCATGAAAATCAGTTGAAAATTAATTGGCATATTTGTGAAAATACTCTACAACGTAATTTGACGGCGACTACTCAGTTCTGCAAAGCCAAAAGGCAGTATATAGCTGCTTACTTGCAGAGTAAGCTGATGCTGCCTTTTTTCACGGCAGTATTTAGTTAATAGCGACATCGTCAGGATATTGCCTTACTGTGCCCAAAGTGATGTTAGATCCTAAATCATTGAATAAATGTTTTTTGGGGAGCCAAGGATGTCCAATCAAAGAATAATAACACTGCCCACTGTAAAACATATTATAAATGAAATATTTGTTTGTATTATAGCTACAAGAGGCCTGCAATCCTACAGCATCCCCCCGCTATAAATGAGGTTTTTTGAGTTTTTATGCCCATAAAAAAAAAATAATAATAAATAAGAGGTTGAACCGTGGCGGTCTTTTTGCATTTTACTGAAAACCTGAAAAAATCACTAGCTCATCTCCATATTGTTGGGAATGTGATACATCATCGTATAATTTGACTAATTTTGGGTCTTTTGAGTTTTTACGCAACAAAATATATGGAGTTGATCTGTGGCGGCCATTTAGAATTTTGTTAGCATTTAAAAAAACTCGTTTCTCTATGTTGTTAGGAATGCAATTTAATTTTTATTTTTGCCTACTAGTTTCTGAGATTTTGCAGCCACAATAAGGGCGACGGACGCGTACCACGTGAAAATTTGAACCTATTTAAAGTTGGCTATAATTAGTTGGTGCTATATAGTTTTTTGCTACGTTGATAAATTTCAGTCAATATTTTACCGTATTTCTTAATATACGAAAAAGCGTAGTCCGCACTGAAAGGATCAATAATTAATAGAAATAACGAGGTCAAGCTCATAAAATGTTAGACCTAATAAAACAATTTTGGAATGATCTGTTTCCTTGTGATGTCCGATTTCGTTTATTTCTTCTGTATAATCTAAATCCCTAAAACACCATTCATTCATTCATTCATTCATTCATTCATTCATTCATTCATTCATTCATTCATTCATTCATTCATTCATTCATTCATTCATTCATTCATTCATTCATTCATTCATTCATTTATTCATTCATTCATTCATTCATTCATTCGTTCATTCATTCATTCATTCATTCATTCATTCATTTATTCATTCATTCGTTCATTCATTCATTCATTCATTCATTCATTCATTCATTCATTTTTATTCATTCATTTAATCAATTTAAAACAATATTTCGGGAATAATTCCTTGAAAAATTCTAATCTATAGAGAAATATATTTTACTGAATAGCCGGAGCTTCTAAAAGTCTTATTTGCCAGCAAACATGAGACTTCAAACCCATGTTGTTTTAATGTTGGCTCAACGTCTACAACGCTGACCCAACTTTCAAACAACATTGGCTGAAATCATGATTTTTTGGGTTATCGTTATTTAGTCGAGGAGCTTATTCAGTCCCGTGGGAATTTTTGTATGATGCTAAGCCATCCACCCAGATGTCTCAAGGACATACCAAGTAGCAATAAAAAACATGTTGGCAGTCTGAAATATGAGGGAGGAATGGGGGGGGGGTATATAACAAAACTATACCATTTTGCATGGCTGACTTTGGGAATGAGCATTAAAAAAATATCCAGGGGATATTTTTAATCATTTTTTGCCACAGTAATGCTATCATATGATACAAAACAAAAAATACAACTATTGCAGTGGTTATTACCTTGATAATTTATGATAAATGAAATATTGCGTTTGGACAAAATGTATAGTCTGGGAGCCAAATTTCAAAAGACCGTTATTTTTTTAGTTAGCTTGACACAAGAAGTGGTAGAGATATGTATATGTCAGAGAAATATCTCCAGAACATTGTTAGGGTGGTTGTAGAACTTTCCAGATGCAGCAAAGTACTTAAAATAAGGGATGTTCAAGGGCACAGCTGGATGCGATAGGGTCAGCATATGCTCATTGTTTTTCTATACAAGGTCGGTAACTCACTGAAATCGTAGAAGCAGCAATCTCAACATACCAGGCCTATTGTTTACGCCCGCAAGCTCAACATAGGGGCTATTCAGCGCCACTATTCTATCGTGTAAACCCAAAAGGCAGTAACTTCTCAATATAATAGTAAGCTGAATACTGCAGTGTATTATTCACGACATGTCTCTTTTGTTGGAAATAGTGCTTCTGTCAGAATCGAGCTCGTAAAATGATTATTAATGCACGTGAATTAAGAGATTTCCGTTTGAAAATTCATGAATAATTTGCTATGGTAGCATTTGTTTGGTAGAAACAAAAGTCTACATAGGCTATTTCTCATTTTAAAATGACGAAGACTTAAAAGTGTCCTTCCCTCAGTAGAAGTATAGACATGGCAGTGATTGTCACCGCATAGACACATCCCAATTTCCCGTGTTCAAAGGTACCCTTGAGCCCCAAAGACTGTACATTTTCAGCTCCAGGTTATTACAAACAACAATAAACAATTTTTAAATCACTGTCTATCACATTAATCATTCATTAAAGATAGGATGACAAATTATTAGAGTTTTGATTTTTTTTACAGAACGTAGGTCAACCCTTAGAGCGCTCAAAGTCAATATTAAAAAAACATAACACAATTCGTAGAATGTAATTTTGCCGTTTCCTGTACATTTGTATATGATAATGCTAATTTATGTTAACTTCATTTGGTACATCAGTCATCTGGTACCACTCTATCAAATTAGAATAATCCCACATTGTTGTATGAATGAATTATAAAGTCAAACGAGTGGATGGGGTGCTCTCATTAGTTGCACTTTTCGACCCCTTGTCTTAACACAATCCTCATTGCTATAGTTATAAACAATTTCAATACCACTCTGGCCACATTTGTTCATGGAATATATTCAGGATGACTCATATGTGAAATTTAGATTGAAAGACTGAAGACTGAAGACAATATTCAAAAAAACTTAAAGCAGTTAGTAGTATTTAAAGTTTCCGTTTCCTGTACATTTCTATGATTAAGAGCATTCTAATATCTGCTAACATCAGCTGATATATCTGTCATCTGGCCATGGTACCACAATATTAAATTATAAGAAAGCTACCTTGTTGCATGAAGGACTTACGAGGTCAAAAGTTTAGATGAGGAAATCTTACACTTCTTCGGCCCTTGTAGTAACAAATTCCTATTTTTAAAGTAATAAACAGCTTTAAAACCAATGTTGCCACATTTTGTCATTGAATACATTCATGACGAAACTTATCTGATGTCAAGATACTCTTAACGATATAAATCTAACCTTAGAGGTCAAAAGCTGCTGGGGTATTACAATATTTTCACTGTTCACAAAGACGTTATATTTCCGTCCCATGTGTAGTTGTACGGATATGCGCATTGTATCTTGTGTTTGCTGGATTTGCCGCAGCATAATTTGATATACCTATGTGTCTTATCGGAAACCATGACCTGTTACCTTGAGGGTGTATGAAGTCAAAAAATACGCATCAGCATAGTATAGGAGTTAGCCTTCAAGAGATAAGTGGTGTAACTATAAAAGGAAATGGGGGGGGGGGGTGGGCTACTCTAGTACCGTTTTCTCCTTGTATAGGTGCATTATACCTCTTCTGATATAAATATGTTTTGCTGGTGTATGCTTTATAACCATTATGATGTCATCATACCTTCTCCCTTTTTTTTACTTTTTTATCAGTATGTGGCTTTAATCTCTTGTAAATAATCTCTGAAAGCTATAGTTTCTCTACGGCACCACTCTATGACAATAAATGCTACCTTAGAAAGTTTATCACGAGCAACGTCTCGACACTTTAACATTAGAAAAAAGTTATTGTTGTCCCCATGTATTTGCTGCTGGTGGAGAAGGGCTTCTCAAATTTAGCATACTTTCTAAGCTGATAGCTCACTGGATGTCTCCATTATGTGTTAACAGTATGATATATTTCGCGAATGCAAGCAAGTATATATACCTATAACTAGAAAAAATATATATAAATACCTCGTAAAATCTAATTTGCTAGCATGATCAAATATTATCATGTACTATTTTAGTATGAATATATATATTTTAAAGTAACAAAACGTTTTCCGAAATATTACACAACACTTCAAATTGTCAGTTGTTTGGCTTGTGAGTTGTGTAGAAAATTAGGCCTATGTATATTCTATAATTATTTATTGATCATTTAGTATTCCAAGACACAGATAACAATGCAGTAATATGACAATGCTAAAGACCACATAAACTCATTTTGATGGCTTTGTTATGAACAGGTCATAAAATAACTTTACATACAGCCTTCCCTTTGCAGGCATATTACCCAACTATGTGTCTTTGTACATTTCAGCAAGTCATCATACTTTATTGACCTCAACAAGTCTCATATTACCTATTCAAAAAAAGGAATCTAGATTCCTTGGTAAAAACCTATAAGTGCAACAGATCTGCATTTGTTACAAATGACACCCTTTCTTTCAAAAGAACTGAAATATTGCTAACAATCTAAGTATATCAGAATGTCGCCCCACACAATCCACAAGACGTTACTGACAAAGGCAAATTTGTATGTCACCTGGTGATGAATAATGTATTTAAAACACGTTTGACCAGTGCTCAAGCTGTGTTAATTTTTTTAAATATCGCATTTCAGCGCTCAAAGGGTGAGTTTAAAAAATCAAAACTTCACACATCTTTCGTCCTGAATGTCTTCAATGACAAAAAGTGGGAAGAGTGGCATCAAAGTTGCTTATAACTATAAAAAGTAGGATTATGTTATTACATAAGGTTGAAAAAATGTTACTTGTGAGAGTACCCCGACCGTTGTTTTGACCTCATAGGTCCTTTATGCAGCAAGGTAGGGTTTTCTACCTTGATATAATGGAACCAGATGACCGATATACCAAATGAAGTCATAAGAAAATAGTATGAGCATAATCATACAAATGTGGAGCAAACGGAAAAGTTATATTCTACAAACTTTGTGATTTTTCTTCAAATTTGGAGTTTTAGCGCTCTAAAGGTGGGTTCATGTTTCCTGAAAAAAATCATAGCTTCACATATGTTTCTTCCTGAATATATTAAATGACAAAATGGGACATTACTGTTGCAAAAATGTGTAATAATATCCTCTGGATATTTTTTATTGCTTTATCCCAATGTCAGCCAAGTACAATTTTCTAATTTTCTCATATACCTCACCCCCCCCCCCCCCCACATATTTCAGACTGCTAACATGTTTTTTTATGTTATTTAGGATGTCCTTGAGACATTTGGATGGGTGGCTTAGCATCATACAAAAATTCGCACGGGACCTTTTTTCTGTGGAGATGGTCCCTGACTAATTGCTAGTATAGACTATACTATTATATAGGAGTTTATGCTTGGTCAGGCTGTGTTCGTATACAAAATGTGAGCTTTAAAATACAAGATGCGTTGTACATTAATTACATGACATTGGAAAATACTGGGGGTTTCGCTTGAATTATCATCCTAACCACGGACGTCGATACATTGTGAGGATACCTGTGAGGTGCTTGCAAGCGACGTCTCTCCCACGCACCGTCAAGCAACCGTCGTACAGACGTCCGAGCTAGAGACGTCGGAGGTAGCCAACGCGGGCGTGAGTTTGACGCCTAAACTGGTGCAATAGGCCCCAGATGACTTTAACTGTCCACATTACCATGGCCAAATGACTGTAACTGTCCACATTACCATGGCCAAATGACTGTAACTGTCCACATTACCATGGCCAGATGACTGTAACTGTCCACATTACCCCTGGCCAGTTGACTGTAACTGTCCACATTACCATGGCCAAATGACTGTAACTGTCCACATTACCATGGCCAGATAACTACTACGTAGCTGTCCACATTATCATGGCCAGATGTCTACTACGTAGCTGTCCACATTAACACATTACCATTGCCAGATGTCTGCGTGCATAGCTGTTCACATTACCATGGACAGATGACTGCGTAGCTATCTGTTCACATTACTACATTACCATGGCCAGATGACTGCATACGTTGCTGTTCACATTACCACATTACCATGACCAGATGACTACGCACGTAGCTGTGCACATTACCATGGCCAGATGACTCCGTACGTAGCTGTCCATATTACCACATTACCATGACGTCTACGTACATAGCTGTCCACATTACTATGGCAAGATGACTGTAACTGTCCACATTAACATGGCCAGATGACTTCAACTGTCCACATTACCATGGCCAGATGACTGTAACTGTCCACATTACCATGGCAAGATGACTGTAACTGTCCACATTACCATGGCCAGATGACTGCAGCTGTCCACATTACCATGGCCAGATGACTGTAACTGTCCACATTACCATGGCCAATTGACTGCGTACGTAGCTGTTCTCATTCCCATGACCAGATGACTGCGTACGTAGCTGTCCACATTACCATGACCAGATGACTGCGTACGTAGCTGTCCACATTACCATGACCAGATGACTGCGTACGTAGCTGTTCTCATTACCATGACTAGATGACTGCGTACGTAGTTGTTCTCATTACCATGACCAGATGACTGCGTACGTAGCTGCCCATATTACCATGGTGACATGACTGCGTACATAACCGTCCACAGTACCATGACCAGATGACTGCATACGTAGCTGTCCACATTAACACATTACCATGGCCAGATGACTGCGTACTTATTGTGTTCTGTTCTTTAACCTTTTCACTACCATACATGACGGAAATTTCCGTCGTCATTCGTCAATGAACGTAACCATAAAATGACACAAATTTTCGTCAAATATATACTACATTTATGTATTTTTCGTCATTTGAAGCTGGAAATTGCGTTAGCAATTCCAGCTTCAAATGACGAAAAATACAACTCCTACACCAGTATATCTGGATCCTGGTATGCACCCCGGCCTGGAAGTCAAAGGGTTAAGGTTCTACCTACTATTTTATATTTTTGTTAAAGGTGGCCATAGTGGTAGCGACATTGTTTGTCTTAACTATGGTCTCTTGACTGTTATTCTGTACATTGTAGTCATATATTGTATCTTATCTGTTCGGTCAAAAAAATAAATAAATCTTCTTCTTCCAGATGTTGGGCACATATGTGGAGGTAATCGCCAGGGTGGATATAGGTTTTGAAAGTGATGCAATTTGAAAATGAGTTTGATATCTGGTGAGTGCAATACCAATAGTAGTTTTTTATTAAAACTAGATGACCTGTCGCTCGTAATATGTTCACTTCTTTAGTGGCGTGTACGGTGTAGCCTACGTACCATCATCACATTCCCTAGCATCGCGTTGCTGGACCCGTTGGGTTGCGACGCTGGGACAACATTAAACCACCATTGTTTCAACTTAATGTGTTTTCCGGAAGCGCTTCCAGTATTTTATTTCAAATTTAAATTATCTTTAGCTAGCATCTTGGTCAAGATCTATGATTCTGCACAAAAATATGAAGTAGATTCATCAATGTCAAGATGGTCTGCATAACCATGCCATAGGCCTACATGTTACGTTCTTCTAGTAAAATAGACCCGAAAAAGTCGATGTGGAGGCAACATATACAATTGAAAATTAGTTGAGGAGAAAAAATCAAATTACACACAATGAATCATGATTGATTGACATGATTGATGAACGGTTACACGTCCAGTGATATGACACTATTCAGGCCTAAAATTTACTACATGTCTAAGTCAATATCGATTCACTATTGGAGTACCAAGATGGTTGTTAGTTGTAGTACTTCTTGACCATCTTGGCAGCTCACTAGAGAGTCAAGTCGTTACGTCAGTTGCATGCTGTATGGGATGGTAGGCGTACATAATCAACTAGTCTACAACGACCATTCAAGAGAAGCTGGGCGGGGGCCCTAGGGTAGTGGTTAGCACCGCTGCCTTTCACGCCAGACTTCGGGTTCGGTTCCCGGACTCGGCGGTTTGAAAGAAACAAAAATGTTTCTTCCCCATCCACGTGTGAAAGTCAGTATTGTGGGGAGCCTCCGTGACCGAGAGGTAGCGTGCTCGGCCTCAGACCGCCAGGGCTCGAATTTCATCTCACCATCCTCCTGGCCCAGTTTAGCCTATATGTGCACAAAGGTGGCCTAAAGCCCGATTCATTTCATTTTTCAAGAGAAGCTGAAGCCTCCACAAGTCCGGCCATAGTATTTGGGTGGATTGTCAGTAGGCCTTCGCTGGTTGTTCAACTCAAAGCCAGAACTCTCCGACGCATTATCTAGCCTCCACGTATACAAGTATACATCTTTACTAAATACCAGTGCGGGTTTTAAAAAGGTAAAATCACCACAGCCTTTAACATTGTGGTGAGGATAAAAAAGTATATATCTATATATATATATATATATATATATAATAACAATAAACAGAAAATAAATACATCATATCCATGGTAATAAATGATCATAAGTACAAAGTGAATTTGACATTCCTTGTTTTTATATAGCTGGATGTATAAAATCGCCCAATTTCAATATATTGATATTTCCTGATCCGATAATTAAAAAAAAATTGTCATGTAACTGTAACTTTATTTCATTCAAATGATGATTTAGTTTAATTTACCCAACTTCTTCATGATGTATAGCATGCAATGCTTCGTTGAATTGACATGTATCATAACCAGCTGCCGCACCAACGCTTTAAAAAAATATGGGCTTAAAAATAAATTAGGGTTCATAAAGAAAAATGCTAACGTATTTATTTTTTACCTCGCATTTAAAAATTAACCCTCTAAAAATGTTGGTGATGTATGTCAAGCGCTTTAAGAGCAAACACACCATGGAGCTGAAACACTTTTCAGAAAATGATGCAACCGGTGCTGCACGATTCTCAATTTCATGAAGTCACCGGGGTTTTTTTTAACAAAACAGTAGAATAAACTATAATGGGACATGCAAATTCGTCTTCAAGTCCAGGAATAGGCCGCGGGGTTGAATAGAATCACAGTAAATCTTCAAGTTTATCAAATCAGTAAAATCAACTCATGAACTAGTTGATAATGTGATAGGCGCTCATAAAATGGGTAGCAGGCCATGTGTGGATAAAGATGAGTATAAAAGACTTTCGTCCAACACAGGTGAAACGTGGTGAGATTCCGATCATAACCATCCATCACCATGGTCACTGCAGCTTTTAATAGCTTCACAAATCCTTTTAAAAGTGATAATGAAAAACGTTTGATACATCATCAGGTGTACATGTTTAAAAAAACTGATTTTCGAAAGATGAGGACAAGTTTGCCCTATCACCGATAGCAAATAACCTTTTATCGATGACGTAAATGCTAGATTTTAGCCTACATCGAAGATGTTCCAGGTAAAATGTCTGATGTTGCTAATATAATTTTACCATGCATTCATAAAGAACATTTTAGCACTGACTCGTACCAAAAATCATATGTAAAATATTTGAACATCTCAGAAGAGGTTCATGATTTTTAAATAAAAGGGGATAAAGTAAAGATCTGCAGTCTGAAAAATTATTGTTGTCCAATAACGAACATAAACGTCAACTGATGAGCTTGCTTAAACTCAAGTTGTACTATAATACGAATGCTTTAGAGCTTGAAAAACAGCATATTTCGTCATCTAGAGGGTGGTCAGATATCAATACCAGTATCTGAACTAATTCTTAGCTCTACACAACACAGAAAGAAACTGATTCTCGAATCTATCATGCGTACACATTTAATATGTTAAAAAAAGTGGATACACCAGTCCTTAGAAGCAAAGGGACTCAATCGCTTCTGTATTACCAAAATGTGCTTTTTTGTAATGAAACCAGAGAAGTTGATCGAGCAGGCTCTGATAATAACACAAACACCATTGAGCAGCTTTTAACTGCTTGGTGTATTTCACTTGAGCAGGTTCATTTATGCTCATTTGCTCTCCTGTGAGCTTTAAAACTAAAGGTGATTGGGCAGGTTCTGCTTTCACGGGTAGCAATGCTGTTTCAACATTTAAACTATGGGGTAAAATTACACCATACAAAGCTCTGCAGAATGCATCCAATATGTAGCTACATTTGCAAGCTTAGGTGAAGAATGGGATCCTTAACACTACCTATGAATCATTTAACATAATTTTGTTGCACTGTTCATGGTCACATATACTCAAATAGGCTAATGAAGTTCAGGAGGTGAAAGTTAAGAATGTATGTGAAAACTTGGCTACCATCAAATTCTCATCAGCAATTGATTTATCAATTAGCGCTCTTTGAAACAAAAATGCCACATTTCCAAGACGCCTTTTGGAAAAGATCACATCAATCCTCTTTGAGTGTGCCACTTGCTGCTACACATCATTGACAACGAGGGTGGATTAAAAAGTGGTTTCTAGATTACATAACTCTACAGCAATTAGCTACAGAAATAAGTTGACATTGTAACGCAGCAGGTGTCATCTCCGGACAATTAAAAAGATTATGCAAATATTGCACAGTCTGACGAAGATGACAATACAGCTGACGAAGATTATTTGCTCCAATAACTTGTTGGTGACATAGTTGTCTCATATTATGTTTGTATTATCAAAGCAAATCGACATATATTTCAGATGCTCGTATATTAATTAAACCTTGTCTGAATTATGTCTGGACAATATGGACATATATAACGTACATACACAATAATACCATGTGAGGAAAGATTAATTATATGGAAATAATACCCCTCCTTGGTGGATATGCCCATTCCACTGTCAGTTTCCGTTATATTTGTTTTTACAATAATTTTGATTTTCTCATATGCCGCTAGGTACACGTAGGCCTATAACTATATAAAGATCGAAGCTTAGTAAAGTTGGTAGAATGGTTTTGACATTTATTAGCACCAAATTTGCATCTGTCCTGGTGATTTTGTATTGATACACCCATGTTTGTTTACTTCGGCGCATACCATTAAATGGTAACCCTAACCGTTCATCTACTGTAGTCACTTATTAAATATAATATAATATATTTATCTTGTGTTTTTTATTATAATCTGTACGGAAAATCGGATTGATGACATAATGATCAATATGAAATTAAATGAATGGGGTTTTAGGCCACCTGCACATAGGCTGAACTGCGTCAGGAAAACCTCCTGAGTAAAGTGAGATAAATGAGAGGACACTGTCCTCCAGACACAGAATTCGAAATTCGCGCCTTGGCGGTCTGGGGGCCGAGCACGCTACCCCTCGGTCACGGAGGCTCTTCCACAATATTGAATCATTGGGAGTGAGCGGAGAAGAAACATTTTGTTTCTTTGAAACTTGAAGGCCAGAGTGGGGTTCGAGCCCGCAATATCTGATATATAAATATCCGACTTTCAAAGCAGGCAGCTTTAACCACGGCACCAGGGCGCCCGCCCATAATGCTCAATATACAACATATTCAATCACAAGCATTGTTCCCTTTAAAATAAAACTAAGTAGCATTAGCATTTAAAGTGTATTTATATTTATATTACTGCTGTTCTCCATAAAGAATTAAACATCAATATGCGACATACATGAAATATGTATACTAATCATAATGATAGACAGATTATTTAGAGTATTTTACAAACAAAAAATCTTCCCTAGCATTCAAACTGTATAAAACAATTACATTTGACCTTGTTCTTCCGGTCAGTTATTAAATATAATATATGTACCCTGTGCTTATTGTTATAATCTTTATGGATATCTGGATAACGCCATATTGGTCAAGATACAAGGCTTAAGCATTGTGCTTTATTATTTAGATTAATTTAAAAAAAACTGAGCCTTGGTATTCAAAGTGTCATTATACAAATTATTTGGTTTTCTGTCAAACATTTAAACATATACATCAAGTCGAGACTAATAATAAATATTTATATTACATACAATATTAAATATCCACAGTATATATCAATGTAAGCAAATAATTGGTCTTAGCATTCAAAGTGTCATTTTATATATTTAGTCTCTATAAACATGTAATCATAAACACCAATATCAGATTCACATAAAATATTCATAATAAATATAATGATAAATATCCACAGCATGAGTTAACTTTATTATAATAGCCTATTGGAGGCAGAGATATCAGCAGATTTGAATTTTACCGCAAATTAGAGTTAGCGATAAAGGCGCGCGTATCCTAAATATGTAAGTATAAAAAAAAATTTGCCCTAGATTTTTTGAACCTTCACTTCCAGTCACATGAGGACATAATGGGGACACTTTTTTCGAATTAGCTTCCTTCTAAGTAGCACTCAACACAAAATAACAGATTTCCCAACTTGACATATATTTTATAATGTTTGTATTTTTATGCGCCCGTATTGATGAAAGGGTTGAAAAAAATATTCAAAATAAAATCTGGGCACAAATATTTTTCAGTGACCTACATGTGTATATGGCCGAGGGCTAGGAATAAAACAATAGTGAAAGTAAATAAAACTACTTAAAGCGTCCTGTTCGGCAAAAAAGAACCAAAACTCGCTTTGTCCCAATAGTCAAGCTAAAGAAAAATCGCAGTGAAAATTTCTTAGCTTTTGTGAGTACGAGGGCTAGATCCGGCTGTCGGCCTATTTGTAGAAAGTATAACAGACCAGAAAAGTCACTAAGGGTATGGCATGGCCATGCCCTTAGTGCGTAATTCTTCTTGTCGTTTTGCCACAATGATGCGACATGACATAATATTATGCTTTGAGGAAATAAAATCCACGTACACTATATCCAGTCAATGACCAGTGGTTTCACAGATTTATCAAACTATTCATTGTAAAGCAGTATATAGACTATACCCATGATGGTACCGTGCAACGAATCATGATTGGTGATATATTAACCCAGTGTCTAAATAATCCACAGTTATTTCTCTCCATGGATGGCTACATTCAATTAAACCGTCAAAGAAGAAAGTCTCCAAGAAATACCATAGTGCTACATTACATGCTAATTTTAATACAGTAGTGTGCAATCGTTGAGGCTGGTGACTGCATCTTGTATCTGTTTATTATGCGCTCGTAGATTATTTCCCAATACTCAGCAGATACTCGGGTATTATGCATGGTTTAAAACAACAGTTCACAAGTGATTGGTGGAGTTTAAATACAACCCCTGTTCAGCACAAAGAAGACGCCACACCTTACTCTAATGAGCTTCCGTACGAATACATGCTGGCGCTTCGTGAGAGTGACGAAGCCACCAGTTGGCAACCATTCGTCCGGCCAGACCCCTGGTTAAGCCACACCATGACCAGTCCGATGATGTTCCAATGTTAGCCCATGTAAAAACTGATGTTTTAGTCATTTGAAGCTGGAATTCCCAACGCAATTTACAGCTTCAAATGACAAATAATTCATTTTATTTTATTAGAAACAGCCACACCTCAAACTGAGCTTGATCAAATTTTGTCAAATTAAATGGCATTTCATTTGGTCTGAAGCTCGTTTAGAAACCTTATCAGTTTATATAATTATACTGGTTTTGCAGTACATTCCCAGCATAACATTTATACAACGTCGGCCCAACGTCTTCGACGTAGGCCCAACATTGTATAAATGCTATGCAAATGTTTTGTTTTTGCTGGTTTGATTACGCTAGCCTAACGGCAAACTGACACCGACACGTCCGGCTGTTGGTGGACACCTGTACCCGGAGTAGCAACACATTACATAGTAAAAATAGCCATCAATTGATGGCAGGAGCCCTCAGCCGTAGGCTTTGTTCATCAATATCAAGAAATAATGAGAAAAAAATAACCCCCACTAACACCATGTCATTTTTTTTATAAATGGCTGCGTCAACCATTTTGTTTTTTTAATGCATTCATCCCAAAAGTTAATCAGATCATCAGAAATACCTAGAGAACAACCATACCAAATTTGAATTCAATCCAACCAGCGGTTTATAAGTTATCGTGCTCACAAGCTTTTTAAGCGGCCATCCTGGAAAATGGCCGCTTATGGCTTAGTGCAAAAAAATATATGGGATGAATTGCCCAGGCAGATAGATCATGTCTGTATAAAATAAACAAAATTCATCAATAAACTTTTTAGTAAGAGCTGAATTTCCGACCGCCCGCCCGCCTGTTTGCCTGCCCGCCCGTTTGCCCGCCCGCCTGCCTCTGGTGACCACTATACCCCACAGCCTTAATGGCTGAGGGGTAAAAATGATTGTTGTTTATAGCATGCATAGACATAACTTATGCATTTATCATTATCACGAGACAAAAATGTACATACCATCAGAATTTATGATACCATGCCTATACAAGCTGCGTTTTTGAAACCGCATTGTACTTATCCATTATTGCATCATATGTTACACATTTGTGTTTTCCAAACGCTGAAATAATGCCGCCATTATTTCAACAGTTCTTATGGGCCTATAGAACTTTATAAAATGCACTTTTAAATTATCAGTTGGCACTGGTAAATAATTCGCAAATGTCATTATGTGTAATGTGTAACATATGGCTCAGAGGTAAAGTGATCCAAGTCCAAAATTCGATTTGTTACTGTTTATGTCATTTTTGGAAAGTTAAAGATATAAGAAATAATATACTGAAATATCTAAGCCATTCGTTAAACATTTCGAGACTTATTAATCAACATATATCTTTTAACTTTCAAAATTGTTCCTTTTCTTCAATGGTAAAGTGATCCAAGTCCATCAGTCCATCAATACACCTTTTTCAATAACAACACGCCACACGGTGAGCAACGCTGAACTGTTTTAATCAGACAACTGTTACACACATTTCAATGATAACACGACACACAGTGAGCAACTCTGAACTATTTTAATCATACCATTGTTCACTGCGCAAACTCGTGCAAGCAGTCTATTATAGAGCCATTTTGACTTGGATCAGTTTACCTCTGAGACATAGAGAAAATGTCTGCTGAAATGTTATAAATCACCCTTTATATGGATCAGTCTATAGTATGCCAATCATTACCATTTTTTTACTGGATCAAGATGATTAGAACTGGACAGTTTCTATGCAATTTTGTGACTTTCATAAAGGAATTTATACTTCTAAATTTCAAAAGTTCATTTACAAAATAAAGTAAAATGAAAATTGTAAGAAATGGGTTTTACGACTTTGGTAACTATATACATGCCAGTAGAAATGACTAGTGAACCCCAATGCGTTACTTTCCATATGTTTTTAATTATGGACGTAACAAAGTTGAATCAAAAACGAAATATATAATTTTTTTAATTGATTTTAAGTTTAAAGCCTTCTCTATAGGAAAATGAGAAAATTCGGACTTGGATCACTTTACCTCTAATTAGCCATTCATATGTCACATATCTTTTAACAACAACAATCTGTAGCATAATAGACTACATTTCATTACCCATTTGCATGCTGATCACCACAGAAGTCGTTTTTAATCAGTTTTATCATAGATTAACCATATATATTGTAGGAAATATCACTGTAGCAGAATACAGTGAAATACAGTGAGTCGATATCCACCAAATATCAGACAACAGTCAATATGATGAAGACCATATTATCGACTGTTCTCTCTGAAGGCGCAGGGATTCTTCATACAGCAAGGTATCACCCCTGAAAGTTACTACAATCTTCCTTATTTTATTGAAAAAAGGTCATAGACAGTTTTTTTATTCAACCACAAATTTTAAACCAACCCTCTTCGGCCTCCCCTACTAGTATTGAAAGAAGCTTAAGCGACGACGCCCATTGTCACCCCCTAAATATTTCACATGCCCGGTTATGTCTGTTGTATCTTATTCCACACCTGTGAACAGAAGTTCCTTTATTAAATAGAGTAGGAGATGCTCATCTGCCAGCTTACGCCAGCATCCATCTGCCACACAGTAAAACAAGTGGGAGCTATAGTAACTTCGAGAAAAATGTTATATTTTTACAACGTCATGTTGAAGTGGCATAAGTCTACAATAAACAGGGTCCGAGAGAAATCTGCTGAAATACTTTGACAAACCAGAGACTGTCTGATATACAAATAACAAAGCTGTAGACAATACACAAGCTTGCAACAGACAGCTGTTTATTAAACGAATTCAATCTATTTTATAGTGATTACTGCTGGACCAATTCTGTCCGTAACAGATACTGCCATGTGACTAAAGAAAAGGACACGCATCTCTACCAGGAATAAGTGCCAACTCTTTATTCAACATATTCGACCGAGCTCCTGGTAATCTACATGGATCCTCATTTAAGCTTAGCTACAATATTTTAATTGCTAACACAAATAACTTTACATAATATGATAATGTTATTAAAGTTGTCCTTCTGTATGTGGTAGAGCTTTATGCTTATCGGCTAACACCGGTAGGACTAACATAAATAATGCTCCACAACGCTATAATCATGATCATAAGCAAACGCAGATCTTTCAGGTTGATATATAAATATAAACGATACATTATTTGTGAAATATATATTAGCGTTGGGGGCCGTGGGAGAGCGTTGTTAACATTTATAAGCGTCAATGTCCCAGATATAGCATATATGCTAACGATTACGACAGTTCCAGTATAAATACCAAACTACTACTATATAGTTTAAGATGATATATCAATACAGACGATTCCACGATATCTGCCAAATGTGCTTTAGCATCTTCGCGGGATCACCCATTTTAACATATCATCACCACATAGTATAATCTGGAGATCTTGGCTGCAAGGAATTTACTGATCACAGCTGGCGAGCTCAACTTATTCATTTCTGATGTCAATTGAGAAATTTGGTGACGTAGGATGTCAATTTCTATAGAACTTGTCCATTGGGAAGTGTGAAATAATGACTCCCTTTCCGTAATCAGCTCTTGTATTGCATTCTGATATGTGGTTTAGTTAAACCTACGTCCAGTTTCATGGATACATGACAACACAGTAATGCTATTGCTCCATTTAATGCTTCCCATACAAATACAATAGCTATGACATAACAATAGACATTATCACATATTATACAATAATAGCACATCAATAAAAGCTCTTCTATCAATTTAAAAACACGTAAATTGCGATCGATTGTTGACTGCAATTCTTCTTCTCTGGCTGCTGACAAACGATTTATTTCTGCATTTTTATTTTCGAACTCCTTTGTCTTCAGGGCTATTTTTTTGAGTAACTCTGTAATAACGTCAGCAAGTTTGTCACAATCACGTGCAAGTGACTTCAGGCTTTCCACTAAGCTATATATCGCCTGATCAGCTGTAACCAGGCGATTTGTAGAATCATTTCCGAGACATTGAATCTGATCTCCAGCGCGAGTGACAAATTGACCACCTGACATGTTAGCTTATATACATGTAACTCACACTGAAAATATGTGTTCAATATGTTCACGTGTGCAACGCACGGTATTACAGGTGAACAGTGGTAAGCGGACAGGCCTCGAATGACTGCACACCACTCCACGCGTCGCAGGGTGAGACAACACTCACAACAATAGTGCCTATGAAAGTCAAAAGGTCATAGAGTTATGACTTTCTGACAGTTTATGGCAGCTATATAGCACGGGAAATTGGGATGTGTCTATGCGGTGACAATCGCTGCCATGTCTATACTTCTACCAATGAGCATATGCTGACCCTATCCCATCCAGCTGAGCTATATAGGAGCCTACATTCACAGTGGTAGATATGACACTTACTCAATTCAAAGAATATAAAATAACTTATTTGTGAAATGTACAAAATACACAGTACTTGAACAAGCAGCAAATACGCAATTAATATAAATCACATTAAACTTGATTGTGTATGGGCCTACGATACCAACGTTATAGGCTACCGTACTGTAGTGACATAAACAAGTCAGAGGCAATTAATGTCAAAACACGGACAAGTCATAAAAAAACTTGTCAATATATTGTGGCTTAGATTTCATTCAAACACAATCACAATATCAGAATAAACGTTAAAACATTCAACGGACTACTATTTACAATCACACATTCGTCTTTCACTAATAAGAATGTTACAGCACAGTGCACCAAAAGGATTACAGAAATTAACTCAATATAATATAATTATGTTGAATTTGAACACGCGGTGGTCCACAAAATGTGCGAATAATCAACAGCAGCGGCACGCGCCGGATCTGGATGACTGAACACAGACGTGCGTGTCCCCAGGTGTGAACAGAAATGCAATCTTGACAATTAGTGCTGCAGCAGACCCGCAAAAAAGACGTTATTTAATGAGCAACCTTCCATGAAAAAACAACATTAGTTATCATATACCGTTGGAAAGCTTAAAATCTCAAGATTATGGCTAGGGGGGATAACAAGAACGAAATTTAGCACAAATCTGGCAAATTAACCCTTTGTGAACCAACATCACATATTTAGTTCATATATATTTTATGTTATGGTCATCGATATATACTTGAAATAATATGCAGCAAACAATCCATCAGCACCAAACACATATATTTAACCGACCATTACTTAAAAAAAAATATATATGAATTCATTATTTCAAGCACCCTTTCACTGCTAGAAAACACGCAAAAAATAATTATTGTCCTTAAAATTGTGAAAATGTTCTCTTCATAGAGATATCAATCAATAATATGCAGTAAATATTTATTAATTACCATAAAGTAATGTTTCTACATCTCTTTGACAAGATTTTTTTGTGAACATACGTTCATAGACAGACAATTTGATACCCAAAGTAGGCCTATTGAAAATCAGTATGTACCGTCTGAAAATAGGAATGCTCAAATACTCAATAGATTTATTTGAATATGATGCGAAATACATTACTAAAAAACGTTATATTTTTTCACTATTTCATGTGTGTCAGAAAAGAAAAAATTATAAAATAAATTTGCACACCCTTTGCGCACTAAAAACTCTAATATTTTATTAAGAACAAACAAACCTAAAATTTAGATATAGTGCTGCAGCAGACCCACCAAAAAGGCGTTATTTAGAGGGCAACCTTCCATGAAAAAACTACATTTATTATCATAATATACCATTGAAAAGCTTGAAATCTCAAGATTATGGCTAGGGGGATAACAAGAACGAAATTTTGGACAAATTTGGAATGTTAACCCTTTATGAACCAACATCACATATTTCGTTAAGATTTATTTTCCGCTATAGTCATTGATATATACCTGCAATAATATGCAGCAAACAGTCACTCAGGACGTAGAACATGTTATACTTAACCTGTCATGACTTTAAAATATATATATATATATATATATAAACATGATTTGATTATTTTAAGCACCCTTTTACTGCCAGAAAACACGCAAAAAGTGGGATGTCCTTACAATTGTGAAAATATTGTCTTCATAAATAGATCAATCAATAGTATGCAGTAAATAATTATTAATTACCACAAAGTAATGGTTCTACATCATTTTGATAACATTTGCTTGCTGTGAACATATGTTTATAGACAGACATTTTGATACTCAAGTGGGCCTATTGAAAACAGTCTGTGGTGTCTGAAAACAGAAATGCTTGAAGCCCTATAGATTTCTCTGAATATGTTACGAAATACATTACTAACAAACAAAAATATAACATATTTTCAATGGTGCACGTGTGTCGGAAAATAATAAAATTATACAATAAATTGACACACCTTTGCGCACTGGATATTTTTATATTTTATTGAGAACAAATAAACTT